>JAVQKC010037788.1:0-17765 GCA_036025475.1 Philypnodon macrostomus
ATACAGTTCGGCGTCTTTATGGTATGTACCTGTGTGCAAATGTTGAAACTGATCCGGCAATTCGTTTTTGAGTTATCGTGTTCACAGCTAGGATCTGCGGACGAACACCGACGTGATTCAATAATGTCGTCGTTTCGCCGATATAATTAGCTTATTATATGCTAACCAACAGACTAAATAATACTTCTACCCACTCTGGGGTGATTTTTTTTATTTGCAACACACGAGTTTTGATATTGATATATATTTCTTGGGTAACTTGACCTGTCTGTTTACTAAATTGCCTAATTAGCTGCATTGTTTAATATATATATTTCAGTACGTTCACTCAAAGTCTTTTTTTACTTACTGGACACCCACCACCATCATTAGTTTTTACTTCTTCCACCTCAACTTTGCCTCTCCATAGTAAAACCCACATTCCCTCCTCGCCTGCTCCAGTAAAAGTCAATCTCCTCCAGACAGAGAGAGTGAAGAGGTGGGCTTGGGTGGAGGGACGAGACGGCGGGCATCCGAGCATTGAAGTCCGCCCATCCCCACATAAGTTACCTGCTACCAACCCCGCGTCTGAACGTGCGCTGCGTATTACACTAGAGGGAGATAATTACGTAACTCCGTCTCTTCACGACGCACCACTAACTGCCCCAACTAAAGTTTGATTGACAGGAGTGGCGCTGCCTCGGTGCTATAAAAGCGGAGGGAGGCAAGGACTTCACTCGCGGTAGTGCCTCAAACGCTCAAAGCCTGTGCATGTGGTGAACCAAAGTGGACGTACGGGTCTCACGCGCAGGACTTCAAAGGATACGCGTTTTTTTTAACTGCAGTTTGCGTCTGATTGAGTTCCTTTTTCTATTGGTGGAGAGTTTGATCACAGGATTGATACAGATTTCAGGTAAGTCGATGCAAAGCTTTGAAGTCACACATTTGCAATCTAGTAATTATATGTTTGTTGTATATTGAGACTAATATTAAATAGCAATCAACAATCCAATCAATCAACTGTCTTTTGTGTCTGAAAGCAGATACAGTATGATACCCAGGAGTCTTTGCTTGCTGCTTTTGTCAATAAATCTTTCCCATGCATTAACTGAAGGTAAGTGATTATTATTATTTGGCATATTTGTTACATTAATTCAATTTTAATTTTATAAGCTAATCAAATGCATGCATATTAAATACGTACTTCGGTTTCCATGCTATTTCTATTTCTATATAATACATCTTTCCCTCTTCTGTCTATCGTGAAGATGGGGAACAAGAGGATGAGACATTATTCGACTTATTTGAGATCAGTAGCATCTCACGCAAGACACTGGGGGCTAAACAGTTCCGGGGCCAAAACTCAGATGCTCCTGCTTATCGCTTCCTCCGCTTCGACCACCTGCCCCATGTGAGCCCCCCTATACTCAAACAGATCCTCCGCCAAATCCAAATCAACGAGGGCTTTATATTTGTGGCCAGTATTCGCCAGGACAAGGGCTCTCGGGGCACCCTGATTGGCTTAGAGGGCCTAAATGGACGCAGGCAGTTTGAGATAGTCTCCAATGGTCGTGCCAACACGCTGGACTTGGTGTATTGGGTGGACGGCTCTCAAAATGTGGTTTCCTTTGAGGATGTGGACTTGTCGGACTCGCAGTGGAAGAATATTACCCTTCAAGTTCACGGAGAAAACGCCAACCTGTTTGTTGGATGCAGCCTCATAGACAGCTTCATCCTGGACGAGCCTTTTTACGAGCAGCTCCGGGCAGAGGGGAGCCGCATGTACGTGGCCAAAGGATCCATTCGGGAAAACCACTTCAGGGTAAGAAAGAGGATGTCTATAGTAGCTGTATTTAATGGGAGCTTTTTCTGTTGTTTTGTCACTTTTAATATACATTGTGGTTTAACTAGACCCTGGTTTAAAAGCGAGAAAGACTGACTGACTCATTTTGGGGCTTAGTTTTGGCTCAGCCCTTCTAAGTATAAAGTTGTCTGAATTTAGTGTGGATGGCATAATTGTGTGAAACAAGTGTGAATATGTCCATACTGTGTGTTTTTCATTATTTTCGTCACTTACGGACTGTGATATTTGGAAGCTGTTGCTTTCTCTCTGCTGAAAAAGTTCAGATTTGATGCATGTTGCTTTAAGGCTCTCTTTCCCCCTGGTGGCCAATGCAAAGAATAGGTACTTGAACTGTTTTCAGCCGCAGAGAAAGTCAGCGCCTCACTGTAAACAATAACTCAAAAAAAGTTCTGGTATACATTGTAAATACCATGCTGGGAATGTTTTTGAAGAGAAAACAGTACTGAAAAATTTAGCATCATAGGTCTCCTTTGATTACGGTGGAATGTGGATGGGGTTGAGTACTGACAGAACCTTTATCACCATACAGGGCCTACTGCAAAATGTTCACTTCATCTTCGACACACCAGTGGAGGACGTTCTGCTGACCAGAGACTGTGACATCACAAAGCCAGGTATAATTGATTCAATTTGATTTCCCTCATTCTTTGGGCATATGCATCAAATCAGCATATTTTGTTCTTTTGCACTCACGATACTACTTTGAAGTTCAGATTAGGAAAGACTCACGTGCAGATCTCAAAAGTAGGGCGATCTGTGAGTCGTTAAGTTTTAATCTGAGCGTTGATGATGTGGATCAAATTCGCATTCTTCTTTTGTCCAAAATGTTCCTCTGTTTTCTTTCTAAAGTGGGTCAAAAAGCATACGTGTTTGATATGCAGCGCCATCTCAAAACCATTACCTCATGTTTACGGAAACTGCAGTGTGAACGCCATGGCTGTAGTTTGAACTTTGTGCATGGTGAACAAAAGGAGTTGCAGATACATATATTTATTTCGATTGGCAGTGGACACAGGATAATGCCCTGGGAATGAAAACAGAAAATTGTAAGTCAATGCTATAGTGCAAAGCAGGGAGCTTCCAGGTCCAGCAGCACACACTGTGAGGTCATGAGTTGGCTTAAAGGGTTGATTTTCTCAGCTGAGGAGAAATACTACCCGGTGATTCTCCCCAGGATTCATGCAAAGAGCAGAGAAAAGTGAAAAATATGGGCACGTTTGAGAGTGTATGAACTGAAGGATTACCATGTATGACTTTACTGTAACAAAGAGAGCTGTAAGTAGAGTTGAATGGGTTTATTTCATTCAAACCTGGGATACTTTTATGTGTTGCCTTTGGTATCAGCGGAGGTTTTGCAGTTGTAGGAAACTGTATGCCAGAAGTCAGTCAGAAACCCACACTTAAGCCACACTCATAAAAGCTGTCATGTTGGACATTAATGAGCAGTATTAAACCCACTCAAGCTGTTGCTCTCTTTCTAAGTCTTTGTAAGTCGACTTTAACATAAAGGTGTCTATGCGGGAGTCGGGATGTGTAAATGCTTTTGCAGGCACACACACAAGCATTCGCGGCAGGACGCTCCTTGGAGATTTGAATGAATCCAGCAGATTGAAAGGGAAAGAAAACATAGCTCCAGCATCAGTGGGACGTCACTGGACAATTTAAGATTACTTTTTGATTTAGAGTCCCCAGCTTGCTGTTAATCTTCACCAATTTACATAGCAAAATGCAAAGTGGTTGCAAAAATGTGCAGAGATTTGGAAGAACGACAGAAATTCCTCTGAGCTATGATCTGTGTGTTTGCTTTGGGATCACATATCTTGCCAAATTGGTGGTTCAGAAAAGACATTGTAGGGAATGTCTATAGGCTTAAATGGAGTGAAGAGATAGATGCCCTCTGTTGCAGTGTGAGATTTGCCTGTTCATGTTTCAGCCATGTCACAGATGTCAAACTCATTACAGTTTTACACATACTACTCACAATAGTATAACTGATAATTCATATAGTTACAATATGATATAGTAATTATGCCTCTGCTCTATAGATACCAGTGCATCACTGTATGTTTGTTTCCAGTGCAAGTGAGTGGACTATGAGGTCATTTCAGTGCAGTTTCACTTCAGTTTGTATCGGGGAAAGTCCAGTCCGATTTAAAAGGTCACAAAAGTTTTACAGTGGTGGAGTGTTGTTCTCATCACCAAAATGAACACCCAGATGTCTGTTTTGAGTTCAGCGGTGCCACCCCAAAAAAGATAAATTCTCAAAGCCAAACAAACACTGCTGACTAAACATCTGTTTTAAAGAATACAATAAACATGCGATCACCTCAGTATCTTTGAGTCAAGAAAACAGGAAATGTACTCATATTACTACAGTGTTTTCCCTCAGTCTGTAATGCTTATTTATTGTGACATCTTTATTCTTTTTTGCAGATGATGTTAACATTGTCAGAGAGAGTACAGAGATTGTGGACGTCAGCCCCTCTATAACTACAAACATTATAGGCCAAAAGACAGACGACGTCGGTGCGGAGATGTGTGAACGCTCGTGCGAAGAACTCAGCACCATGTTCCAGGAGCTCAAAGGCCTCCGAGTGGTCGTCAGTAACCTCATCGACGGGCTGCAGAAAGTGGTAAGAAGTCACACTATAGATGAGGGAACGCCATGGGCAACCTGTAGCCTTTTGAGAGTGGGTAACACCAAAGAATCCTCAAAATATATAAAGCCAATGAAAAAATAATGAAAAGACTGTATTTTTTAATATTGAGAAAACTAAGACCTCTACTGTACAATTCCAGTGCCTCAGTGTTAAAGTGCAGATTGCAATGGCACTGAGTCCAGATCTGCACCAAAAACAGATTATTTCATCATTTTTCAGCTCTTAACCTCTCTTGGAAAATTACACATTTTATAAAAATCACACAATGTTTTGCTACAGACTAACGAACAACACAACACAACACAACTCACACGTTTTTGGGGAATTCTTCTGGTAGACCTCCTTCTCAATAAGGTTGGTGACATTTGCTGTAGATTATTTTTATGACTCATACAAAACAGTTGTGAAGACAGTACAGTACATGAAAATAAATAATAAAGTCCTCATTGCAGTGTCTATGAGCTAAAAGGTTTGCCTGAGGTAAGTGGGTTACCTACATTGGTTTGAGAGCCGCAGTGTTTATAGATGTTGAACCCATTTGACTCCTCTATCTGTGGCAGCGTGCGGCAGACAGACTTTATGACATGTTACGTGTGGATAGAGGAAGTGTTCCCCTGGCAGCGATAGAGTCCACTCTAATGTTTTGGCTGTGTTAACCAGCCCCTGTGTTTCCTCTGGGATCCTCCCTGCAATAAGAGTCTGGGCATGAACTTTGGGGAAAGAAACAGTTCGGTTGAGTAGGGTCCCTGAGGCTCTTCCAGACCGAGTGGTGTCTCAGATCCCAACTCTGCTTACTGCTTTTGGCTTTTTCCAAAAGACACACCACATACACACACATACTTAGGCTTTTGGCAGTAGCTTATCGACTGACAATATTCAACAGTTCAGCCAATAATCCCTAACTCTCCAACTGGTTTGGAGGTTTCAGTGTCATAGCTGCAGCACTTTGTTCCTAGACTGTTTTGACCCATTTTACAGGCGTTAATTTAATAAATCAGGTACTTCTTAAAATCCAATAAAGGTCCTTTCTTTATATACTCCATATAAGTTAGTTTTGAAAGTTTTTCCACACGAGGAGTCGTTAAAGTAATGTTTTAATGATGATTGTTTCTTGAGTCATTTGTGCATAAACTAAATGAGGCTGTTAGAACATGTTTGAAAGGCTGGCACTGAATCACACGTCATCGTTTTAATGAGGCACCAAAACAACTTTTCAATTGTTTTAATACAATTGACTATACAGAACTCTGATGTTAAACTACAGGGACAATTTCACCATTTTAACAATAAGATAATTTTCCGTAGTTTAGATCATTTAGAAGACTTGGGTCAGTAAGTCTGTCAGCATGTGTACCTTTACCCCTTTAATGCATAGCAGTGTGTCCTTGAATGTGCCCTAATCATATGTGACTGATCTCTAAACCGCACAGACAGAGGAGAACACAGTCATGAAGGAGGCCCTCGGGAGGATCAAGAACACTAAAGAGAAAAACATGTGCTGGCAGGATGGGCGGCTGTTTGATGATAAGGAAGAATGGGTTGTAGACAGTTGCACCAAATGTACCTGCCAGGTAACGCATCCTTACGGACCTATGGAGACACTGTATGTTTCTTGGTTGGTTTATGGATTTATTGATATGTCATTTTTATAATGACAGGAATCCAAAATAGTCTGTCACCAAATCACCTGTCCTCCCGTGGCCTGTGCAAGTCCTTTATTTATGGATGGAGAGTGCTGCCCTGTGTGTATACGTAAGTACCTTTAATACCAAGTACCTAAAACATGCACAATAGGCTCCAGCTAGGTACTCCTAACCAGGATCATGGTTAAAATTTTGGAGATGCATCACCAGGTGCTGCCCTACGGTCATCCATCATGGACAGGTTGCCCAGGCAGCACTGAAGAATGGGTCAAATGCAGAGAGCTAATTTCCCTGTGGGTACAATAAAACCTACCATAGACCATAAGAGCAAAAGACATACAGTACAAGCCCACCATGTGTTTATTTTAATCCATTATTGTGCTTTTGATTACATGTTTCAAAGCTATGCATACAAGTGGGACAACCTTTTCTTTGTGTTGCTTTGGGCTCCTCCAGCCTCAGATGGTGATGACGGCTGGTCGCTGTGGTCCGAGTGGACAGAGTGCACAGTCACTTGTGGGACAGGGACTCAACAAAGAGGAAGGTCATGTGATGCCACCAGTAACCCTTGTCCTGGAGCTTCAATTCAGACCCGAAAATGTAGCTTGGGCAAATGTGACAGTCGAGGTGAGAGGAACTGTTAATTTGGTATATCTCTGTTTAAATATGACAGCAACATGCTAACTGCTTCTGTATTACATTAACTATATCACTGAAACAGCTGCACAATAATTGAAGACAAACATTGTGACACTTGGAAACTAAAGAAAGCCAACTGATGTATTTGAGATGACAGATGTGCATAGCTACAGCATGAATGTGATGAAATGGATCCATCTCAGTAGGCTTGAATCTAGGTTAAAAGTAAGACTGCATAGTATGTTGTGTTAGAAGTACTTCAAAATAAGTTACCTGACCCAGTAATGTCATATCAAATTATAAAATGGGATATTCAGTACTTGGTCTAGCTTAGAGGTACTGTATTACTTGTGGACGTACCCATTATCTGAATGACTTCACCGGCCTAACCACTGGAGTAGAGTTTACCCACAATTACATAAATACTAGACCAGTGATATCAGAACAGCTCTGAAAATGGAGCCAACTTCACCCAAGATCACACAATGTTTATACTTACAGATTTTTGGAGATTATTCTTGTTTCTGTCTATTCAACTAGAGTCCACAAGATGATGCATGGCTTGTCTTTATTGGCTGCATTTGAAATGCTTTTTAATTCAGTTCGACAGGATGGAGGCTGGAGTTTGTGGTCACCTTGGTCATCCTGTTCAGTAACTTGTGGAGAAGGACAGATCACCAGGATTCGACACTGCAATGCTCCCGTGCCACAGCTAGGGGGCAAAGACTGTGAGGGCAGCGGCAGAGAGACCCAGAGCTGCACAGCCAAACCATGTCCCAGTGAGTATTTAAACCCACAAGGAAACTCCAGAAATCCCAAACATTCAAGATGAAACCTTGTGCCTCAAGCAAAACTCCCATGTGTTTTTGTGTTTTTCTTTTTTTACCCAAATCCAATTTCACTGGCTTTTCACTTAGACTTTTTACTACATAATGTGTCCCAAAATGATGTTGCTATAAAAGCAATATCAAATTAATATATATTTTTTTAGAATTAATCCTTATGGCTTTTCTTTGTAGTCGATGGTGGCTGGGGTCCTTGGTCTCCGTGGGCAACATGTTCAGCAACTTGTGGAGGCGGGGTCAAGAGTCGAACCCGTGAATGCAACAGCCCTGAACCTCAGTATGGAGGCAATAAATGTATTGGACAAAATGAGGACAGTGACAGTTGTAATAAAAATGACTGCCCTATTAGTGAGTACACAACCTTTTGCAATATGATCTAATAGTTTCTTATGGACAGTGCATAATATAACAGTGCTTTTCCTGTTGCAGATGGGTGTCTGTCTAACCCATGCTTTGCTGGAGTGGATTGTAACAGCTCTCCTGATGGATCCTGGGAGTGCGGCCCATGTCCTGCTGGTTACCGTGGAAATGGTACCCACTGTGAAGATATAGATGAGGTTAAGATTCACATTCATTTGTTAAAATTACATTTATTTTATCAGTATATTTATATCAACAATAATGTATGTTGTTCAAATAACATGTGTTTTATTTGACTGTAGTGTGCCATGGTGTCAGACGCGTGTTATAAACTGGGTGGACACCAGCGTTGTATTAACACTGATCCAGGTTTCCACTGTCTGCCCTGTCCCACTCGTTACAAAGGCACCCAGCCCTTTGGTGTGGGGGTGGAGGTGGCCAAGAAGAACAAGCAGGTGAGATCAAGTACTTCATATGAAATATAGAATTGGAGGACACCACTTTACTACAGCTTTACCTTGAGGCACATTATTAAGAGCAGTAAACACTGTGGATTTTTGTATACCAGATTCAGATTCATGAATGATCAAAACAGGATTAAATGTGATTTATAGTCCTTATTGAAGGCACTAGGCCACCACATGTTCTAAAAACCTTGACCCAATATCAGCGAGAGGTTGTCAACTGACAGTGAACATGTGTTATACATTGAAGATTTATGATGAGATCAAAGACAAGATAGTTCTTTTTATAGATGTTGAATCTGTGCATTTTATGGGCAGCCACTTCACAGCTGTTGAGGACTATAGTATCATATGTTTATGTTATTATACAGTACAAGAAGTGTCTTATAGGCCAGGAAGGAAAACATCAGTATTATATATTATAGCTGTTACTGTTAAAAACGTGCTGGGCTTTTGGAAAAGTGAATAACTTGTCATGCCACTTACATAACTTCCCCTGCGCCCCATCCCGTCACTAGTCAGGGTCCACACCTACTTTTCTCTGATTTGATGGCCCATTTTCACTAATTGATCTGGGACTACAGTTGTCTCACTGCTTGTGTTAAAAGGGCTCAGTTTCACAGATTTGATCAAAGGCCAGTTCTTGCTGTCACCAATCCCCTCTATGAGCTCATGCAGTGGCATCCAGAGTAAGGTTCACTTCATTGTGTGGTAATGAGGAGCAGCTGTGAATACCACGGCTTCAGTAAAGAGGGCACCAGTGGGTCATAATGGGACTCTGATGCATTAAGTGGGATTTCATAAAATTGACAGTGGCCAAAAGGGCCTCATACTCCAGCTTTGCCAAAATCTCTCTGTGATACCTGATTAGGACTGGAGTTTACACAAGTCATGGGGGCATGGTGGCAAATCAGTTAGCTTCATTAAGCAAAAAAGATTGTGGGATAGATTCTCAAGCCAGTCTATACACACACAATTTCTTTGAGTGAAGTCTGCATGTCTTCCCCGTGTTACCGTGGATTCTCTACAGTTTACGGTTTCCTCCCACTATCCAACACACATAACTAGTTTCATATCAAAATATGGTAGATATGTCTCTCTGTTACCTGTTTAAATGGCGTAATTAGCTGCTGTATTGTTTTAGGTTTGTGAGCCAGAGAATCCATGCAAAGATAAAACACACAACTGCCATAGATCTGCCGAATGCGTCTACATCAGCCACTTCAGCGACCCCATGTACAAGTGTGAGTGTAAGACGGGCTATGCTGGGGATGGTTTTATCTGTGGAGAGGACTCAGATTTGGATGGATGGCCCAATCAGAATCTGGTGTGTGCTGCCAATGCCACATACCACTGCAAAAAGGTACGTCTCCAGCCTCTATTTACTTATGAGCCTGTGAGATGGGGTTGTTTCATAAAACTGCTGCAATTGTAGGACAACTGCCCTAACCTGCCCAACTCAGGACAAGAAGACTTTGACAAAGATGGTCAAGGGGACGCATGTGACAAAGATGATGATAATGATGGGATTTTGGATGAAAGAGTAAGTCATATCAGTAGACAGATGTTTCTACTAAAACACTGTAGCACATTTAACACTTAAGCATTTCTCTACAGGACAACTGCCCGCTCATCTTCAACCCACGTCAGTTTGACTTTGATAAGGATGATGTCGGAGACCGCTGTGATAACTGCCCCTATGAGCACAACCCTGATCAGATAGACACTGATAACAATGAAGAAGGAGATGCCTGTGCTGTGGACATTGATGGAGATGGTAAAACTGTCAAAGCAACTTACTATATATTTTTTATTTTTCAGTCTTTAGTGTTAAAACTGAAACTTTCTTTTTTTCAGAAATTCTTAATGAAAGTGACAACTGCCCTTACGTTTACAACACTGAACAAAAAGATACTGACTTAGATGGAGTTGGCGACCAGTGTGACAACTGCCCCCTTCTTCACAATCCAGACCAGGTGCCAGTTCCTACTTCCTACTTCCTTTTAAGCTGCTCCTTATCATTGAATCATCTGTCATACATATCTCCTGCATTTTATTTTTCTCTTATGCAAACTTAAGCCCTGCAAATCCAAAAAGGTTCATTTACCATGTTTTGTTCAACAGACCGATGCAGACAACGACTTGGTTGGAGATCAGTGTGACAATAACCAGGACATTGATGAAGATGGGCATCAGAACAACCTGGACAACTGCCCGTATGTGCCCAATGCCAACCAGGCGGACCACGATAAAGATGGTAAAGGAGACGCCTGTGACTATGACGACGATGACGATGGTATCCCTGATGACAAAGACAACTGCAGACTCACACCTAACCCAGACCAGCTTGACTTAGACGGTAAGTATTTTGGTAGTAAAATCAAATGGTGTTTGTGTGAAGAACGTATATACTCTCACTGGCCACTTTAGTTAGTTTAATCACATGTCATCAACTACATGGATTTAGTCATTCACATATTTTCAAGGTAAAGCTGGAGATTAGCAGTGCAGGTGTGTAGTGCAGTGAGGCAGTATTGGATGACATGTGTAGATTTTACGTCCTGTTCTGGATCTAATATTTAGATAGAATTGCCTGGGGTTTGTACAGCTGTTTGCAATTGGTAACAAATGATGATTTTGATTTCACAACCAGTGTTTATTTGTTGTCACTTAGAACAGCTGTGCGATTGTACCACAGTTAAAAAAACAACAACACTGACATCCTTTTCTCTGCATTATGCGGCCCTATAGACTGCCTTTAGTATTTGTCAAAGTGACCAGTGCATGAAAAAATGATATGTCAGTTTTCTGGGATGCATTGCTGTTTTTTCCCCTCTTTTGTAATATAAAATTAATAGCACTCAGTAACTTTCCCCAAACTGGGAGACTTACATAAGCCTTCAATGAGATTATTTCCAGTCAGTTTTAATAGATGGAAAATGTAGTTAAAATTGCACATGTATTTTAAATACTCATAACTGCCCATTTGGTTGGTTTTAATCTAGGTGATGGGAGAGGAGATGCATGCAAAGACGACTTTGACAACGACAGCATCCCAGATATTCTTGATGTGTGTCCTGAAAACAATGCCATTAGTGTCACAGACTTCAGGAAGTTTCAGATGGTTCACTTGGATCCTAAAGGCACCACTCAAATTGACCCTAACTGGGTGGTCAGGCATCAGGGCAAAGAGCTGGTTCAGACAGCCAACTCTGACCCAGGCATTGCTGTTGGTAAGAAGTCATTCACAGCAAGACATCTATCCTTATTGCCACTGTATCTAAACAATACAACATTGTAACCACAACTAGTGTGAATAAAAAGTCTTTTGTATTTGCAGGTTTTGATGAGTTCAACGCCGTGGACTTCAGTGGGACGATGTATGTGAACACAGACCGAGATGACGACTACGCAGGTTTTGTGTTTGGATACCAGTCGAGTGGGCGTTTTTATGTGGTCATGTGGAAGCAGATCACACAGACGTACTGGGAGGACAAGCCATCAAAGGCTTTCGGCATCTCAGGAGTTTCACTCAAAGTCGTCAACTCCACCACAGGCACCGGAGAAAACCTCCGGAACGCTCTGTGGCACACGGGCAACACACCTGGACAGGTGAGAGGACATCTAACATGCACGATGCAGTTTATTTAAAGCATAAATCTTAGTTATATTATATAAAATAAATACAGAATCACAAGGTTGTTGGACACAGGGGCTTAGAGAGTGTATCTGAGTGGAGTCTGCATGTCCAAAAGATGCATTTACCCTAAATTGCCCCTGGTATCTGTTTATGTCACTGTGTCCACTCTGCAACTGACTGCATGAGGTTTTTATTGTTTTATAATTTTCCCTTAGGTGCGGACTTTGTGGCATGACCCCAAAAACATTGGCTGGAAGGATTACACAGCATACAGGTGGCATCTCATTCACCGACCAAAAACAGGATTCATCAGGTTGGAATCTTTTTAAACAATTTCCTTTGCTTATATCTGTGGTTTATTAAGCCTTAATATATGCTCTTGAGGGCAGCATTTAAATTCTAATGTGTGCTGTGTTCACAGGGTTGTAGTCTATGAAGGTAAACAGATTATGGCTGACTCAGGACCAGTTTATGACAAGACGTTTGCTGGAGGAAGGTTAGGCTTGTTTGTCTTCTCTCAAGAGCTGGTGTTTTTCTCCGACCTCAAGTATGAGTGCAGAGGTGAGTAGAAAATATTTGGTTTTACTGTACTAGGACTATAATAATAGGACTTGACTTACTGTCAATGCCAATATCCAGTATTGTAAACGTCGTTTTTGCAAAAATGCAAAGTCAGTGTATGTGCCACTTCAAAAGCCCACTTGTATAATTTTTGAAAGACTGCGGACAAAAGCAATTAAACACAGGTGTTTATTTTGAAAGTATTGCTCCTACAGACACATTTAAAGGTACTGCATGTTAGATTTTACATATATGTACACTGGAACAACTTCTATGTGACTTTTTTAGCTGAGGTAAGACCCTTATCCTTTGTGTCTATTGTGTCGACCAACCCTTTGAACTGTGCTCGTCTTTTTACTCAGATAAGCCGGAGTTTCCCACAGTGTTCATAAGGTAATAATGACAGTGCTGATGCGTTTTGTGTTTTGGCTTGAAGCAAGACAAAGAAGTCACGCTATGTTTTTGCTTGTCAGCTCACCCTTTTATATCCTTTACCTCAGATGCATTGTGAAAGGCCTTGTTGTGAGGCGGTCCAAGGCCTTTTCAGCTCCCCTGCACAGAGCTAAGCAGTTTGTGGAAAATAAGCCAATCACATTTGTGTTGACACGCTTTTGACACACACAATGCACATGTTATTGCTGCACTTTGGCTGTCTGTGTGACTTGTACTGAGTGTCCTAATTTCAGCCTGACAGTAATGGAAGACATTATTTTCTCAATCTTTCCACAGATAACTGAATCAAGACGAAGAGAAAAACACCACAAGAGGAAAGGGACTGAATTTGAAGAACCAAAATAAACGTCTATAGTCTACATCGATTTAAAAAGACTTGAAAGTTTTCCTGGATATGTTTTTATTGTTGGTGGGAAGGCTGGGAAGGAAATGCCTGCACAATATGTACCTATTATTATTATGTTCTCACAAGCATCCAATATGCAACCACTCAAGTGTTTATTTGCATTGCCAATAATTGTTTTTTATTACTTTGCTCACTTCTACCAAGATAATTTTCATCTACAGTAAAAAGCAATACTTTATAGCCCCAAAATATCACTCTTTTTCTGAATGTGTTTGTATGGATTTGTATGAAGTCAAAGATGTTTATACAGTTGTACTAGGTCTGTATTATAATTCCTTTTGTAAATTATTTATGCTCTGCTTGTTTGTCTTGTTAGTTTGCAGTTTTGATACAGTTTGTAAATAATTATTTATTTGTTTACACTGACCAATATAATTGCTATGTCACAAACAGCAGGAATACCATGAGTTGTTTATTGTTTGTGCACCTGGACACATTACTTCAGTTAGACCGTTTAGTAAAGTTTGGTTTCTTCTTTGGTCTGTAATTGAGTGTAATTAGCAGCTTCTAAATAATCACACACATTACCCTTAGCATTTTCCATATGATAGTAAGGCTATGTTTGTGTGCAAAGCTTTATAATTTTAAAACATTCACTAGTTGTATTTAGCTGAGCAAAATCATTTCTCAAAACTATGTTTTAAGCAATGCTATTTGTCTAGCTAAATATTTAAAGCTACAAAGACCCTGCTGTTGTTTACTTACAACCACCCAGAGTAAACAAACTGAGCACTACTGTTTGAGAAGCATGTATACTTGCATAAAGATTTAGGGCATTTATGTACATTTATTAACATGATGGTTATTCCAAATCTGTTTGGTATTGGCCCGAGGACCAATACTTGACCAATCCATTAGTGCCTATTGGCTATCCTCCGTGCACACATTTTCAGGTTTGATTTGTGTTTATTGTGAGAGCTTGCACATTTCTGAGTTCCTCCAGCTTTAGGTCATGTGTTACTCTGTGCAGATGTGTCTCATGCATCATTATGTGTGATTTACTTTGTGGGTCATGAATCTAACAGTGTTGAAGGAAGTCCAGATGAAGGTCTTGAAGTATACCGTTCAACACTTTACATCACTATAGTCTTATGCCTGTATAGCTTTTTGTCGAGTTTTGCGTCGCACAAAAATGTAAATGTTTTTTGTATACTTGTGTTGCAAACGATAGTGTCAGATGGTTTTGTTGTAAATGAATTGTATTGTACTGACATTGATGAAGACTTATCGCTCTGGTTACGATGTACAGCAGCAAATATTACCACAACCAAATAAAATGGAAAATTCTGTTTACATTTTTGTTTTTTAAGATACGCTTCTCATTTTAGAATCTTGACATCCATATGCACATCATTTAGACCAACATTTAAGAAATAGTGAAGCTTGTGGGGGTTGGACATGAGACAGTGTATAACCTTGTAAAAGCATAAATTAAATGAACTCAGTGACCTTCTGTTTGAGTTAGGTATAGATGCAAGTTTACTTTTACACCCCAAAAAGCTATCATTGTAAATATATATCACTAAAAACTGACAATAATTGATTACATTTTGAGACATGTTAAAGGGGGTCTTGGGGCCAGGAAAGAAAAGCCCTATTGGGGAAAATGGAAGTGAAACCTCACTGGTGCAGCTCTGTGGCAGAGATATTTGGGTTGAGGCTTTGATATTAGTCCATGTGGCATTCACCAAACACTATATGGGTCTGGCACTCAGACCTGCTTTTAAGCCCAGAGGTGGTTTGCGACATCCTGCCAAAAGATGTCAACATGTGACACAATAAATCGGCATTTTCTGCTAAAGCGAAAGGCAGCAAAAGTATAGTGTTATATTAGTTTGTATTTTCTGACAAGGATGAGCTCATATTTGTTGAAGAAATGGCAGATCAGACACGGTGTATTTGGGGAGGTGAAGATTGAAGATAGAAAGCTAAGCCGCAGATTGTGAGTTTTTGCTGCACAGAAAGCAGACAATTAGTTTGAATCTTTATAAAAAGCATGTGCAGAGAGTAATATTTAAATCCAGTATTGATTGCTCGAGCAAAGTCCTGATTTTCTGTAGTTTAGACTGTATTTAGCCCAAGTTTCAGACCTGATTGAATCTCTGGTTTAGGCCTTGTTTATACTTACTGTTGTCCTGGCTTTTTCTTTCTCCCTACCTCTTGTTTAGTTCCAATGTAGCCTGGTTTATATGTGCTATGAATACTTTGCTTAAGGACTTTTTTCGGGCAGCTAGAAGGCAGGAAACCCTTTTATTTAAACAGGATTTTGAAAGAGGAGCTGCTCCCTGGGTGATGTTCCACTTCAGTCTCTGTGGTGTGAGTCAGTCCAAAGTCGGGTTACAGAAGCTTAACATAATATTCCACTGACTGCTTTCTCCACTTCACATTTATCATATCATCTCCTGCGTGAGGCCATAAATACAGTATGTATGAGGCTATAGTGGGTCCAGACTGTCTGAAAACCTCTCAAAAAGGGGCAATCAGAAAGTATACTTAAAACCACAACTTATGGTTTTGAAGCAGTGGTTAGTTAGTGGACCGAAATGAGTCTGACTGAATGGACTCTGGTCTAAACGTAGTGGATCATGCAAAAATCAGTATCAAAAATCAACATGTAGCTTTTATATATACTGTATGTACCTAAATATGTTAACTTATGTTGTTCTGTATAGAATGACCACAGGACTACCAAAGGCAAAAGTGCTTGCAAAGAAGTCAATCTGTCACGTGAAATAAAGTAAGTCATTTATTTCTGGGCATTCGTTGGTGCAGTCATTGGGAAAATATCCTCGGGCCATGTTGCTGCCAGCCATAGGGGTGCATACTCACTGTTCCCAAAAACAGAGGTGCCAGGAATGAAGTCCTGCAGCACTGGGCTCCAAGCTGCCTGCATTAACCCAGTTTTCAGTTGTGCCCAGGAGTTTCTCTGTCTCTGTTAAGGCAATATACCACTAATATAGGCTATGGCTTCTGCAAGCAATGTTGTATTTATTCCAGATGCAAAATGCTGGAAGACGTATCAGCTAAGTGAACATTCAATCATGAATTATTCTTTTTCATTTTCTTGTTAGGGTTTGTGCAACTATGGGCCTTAGAGTACACCTTGAACACTCGTCAGTTAGACAACCCTTCACTCTCACGTTCATTTAAGGAATTCAAGCTGAGGTTCCTAGCAAGAGAGCCCATGATAATACAGGGAGGACATGCAGACTCCACTCTGTAGCAGCAGCCTGAGAATCAAACACTGAAGCACAACATTAAGATGGGTGTTTTTAAGACTACTGTTTCTCAGTCATTACTAATTACATGTTTGGACTAATCCAGGGCTTTATCTTTACGGATGTACATGTAAAAAGAGATGCCCAGTATATGTCAAGAGATATTGGTTTCCACTTAATTCCCTAATGGCGCTGGTGTGAAACAAGGAACAGATGCATTGGATCTCGTTAAATCAGGTTGTGAAGTCTTGGCCCAGGAGTAACCTTCAGCCCAAAACAAAGCCAGACACCGCAGATAGCCTCGAGCTGCCTGGACATTCTGATTTATCTGAATAACAAAAATAAACTTAGATCAAACCCAGGCTCCATACATTCATAGCATAGAGACATGACCAAGATCTGTGTAGAGATATAGTCTTTCTTTCTGCATTCAAATAAAAAGGAAAAAATCAATTACAATAAAATTCCATTTGATTACAAAATAAAAGAAAGAAAGTTGGGGCAAAAATCTAAAATAGTCTAAACACTGCTTTGGGAAGATACCTCACTTCAGAAAATTGACAATCTGACCCTGTTATATAATGAAGTTTGACCTACATTTGTAGTCTTTAGTTTAGAGGCCAGGGGACAGACTGAAGTAAAACTCGACTAGCTGTCAAAGTGGTATCCTGCAAAAGCTGATCTGATGTTACTGTAGAGGCCAGGGGAGGGACCAAAGTCAAATAATAGTTACGACAGATAACCTACTCTTTAAAACATTTCTCACATTAGTATATTTTAAGAAACGTGTGGCACCCTGGTTTCATTTGGGTTAATTTAGTCCAAAGACTGTACCCCCTAAACATTTTTTTGTTATTTCTCTCATTGGTATGTGTTACTGGTTCATAATATTACATTTAATTACATCTAATCAGCAATCAATAAGTTATCAATTAGTTATTACTATAGTACCTGTATCTGAGCTAAGCTGTGAGTTTCCCTACTGCACTTGAACGCAGCATTGACACGTAGCCGTTGCACACTGGGTCGAGGT
>JAVQKC010037789.1:0-13497 GCA_036025475.1 Philypnodon macrostomus
TGAGTTATCGCGTTCACAGCTAGGATCTGCGGACGCGGACGCGGACGCGGACGCGGACGCGCACCGACGTGATTCCATAATATCGGCGACACGCTGTTTTCGCCGATATAATTAGGACCATGTAAAAGCAATATACAGAATAAACTGATATGTGTAAATAAAGACTTTGTACAGTTTGAAAAAACACAATAAGCAAAAATCAACATACACAACCTCAGCAAAGATATACGCTCACATTTACATATTATTAAAACATAGAGATTACAGTCTGTGTCTTTAAAGGCACAATATTATACCCTGTTCTTTGTACATGCTACACATCATTCTGAGATGGCTTTGGTTGAGATTTTTACTATGCACCCAGCAAACATTGCAATAATCTCTCATTTTTGGTTTCTGTGCCAAATTATCTTTGGTTTGGACATATTAAGATAATTCTTACATACATTGTCATTGCACACAAAATAAAAATACAAAATATTTACATAAGTAATATAAAATATATTTTCCTACATTCAAGATAATAATGCCTATATCTGCAACAGTCATGACCAAATACAGTTTGATGCACATTTAAACTCAAGGGCTGCATTTTGAGAACACAGGAAGGAAGAGTGTAACATAATGACACATACAGCTAACAGGTGAGGTAGCAGAGAGAATAGTATAGTAATGTGAAAAAGCTACAAGCCCCTGTGTGTTTGGCTTGTTTTGTATGTTTTTATGATGACATCACCCATACCATTTTAATTTCTCATGTCTAAAAACTAAATAAATCAGCATTATGTCATAGAATGGTCTGATCAACAGACAGGTTACTTAACTAGGTTAATATGACTAACCTTTCTGTAGGTACTAGGGCAGTTTTACAAATAGACTTAAAGTCTTAAAGCGGGGTTTGTCAAAATCAACAAAACAGTTTTTGGAGCTGAAAGGCTTATTGATTATTGAAGACTTATGATAATTATATTGACTAGTACCATATGGAGGCAAACAGTTTGTTTTACCTGTGCCAAAGTGATTAAGAATGAAAGCACCAATTGGAACCTTGTTATTTTTCTGTCAATGCCCTAAACTCTATGTCACAGACTAGGTGTGTGTCTGACCACAGACTGTCTGCGTCACATGGACGGACACAATGCAACTGTTCCCAAAGAAAAGAGTCCCGTTTTAGCTCTGGGCTGTTGTTGCAGCTGGATTGAGTTTCTACATAATCTCCTGCAGTCCAGACACTGTACAGACGACAATCCCAACACAGAAGTGATCTAAGAGGGAAATATCACTTTGGAGGCAGAGAAAAGAAGTTGGCTGTTTCTACATTAGCTGAGATGGTCTAAAGCAAGTCTGGAGATTCAGGGATTGGGTCTGAAAGAGAGAAAATAGAAAGATTTCTATTATTAAGATAATGTATTTTCACAAATTGATTCTGGCACTATTTTATTTGTATAGGCCTATGGACAATCTTAATGCTTCAGCATACCAGGAGCATCCCCAGACATGTTGGGCAATGCTTTGCATGCAACTGTGCTGGAAAAGTTGAAAGATTTTTCTATTCCAACACAACTCTGCCCCATTACACAAGGAGACTGTATAACTGTATATGTATAATTATAAAAGCAGAACAAAGATGCCTGAGCTTTGATAATAAGAGGGAACTGCTGCCGGTTAAATTCCCCTCAGTGAAAGGTCGTCACACCAAAAAACCTGAAAACTGAAGTGTCTCCTGTAACTTTGTAATAAACATTAGAAATGAAACCAAGATGTGAATTTTTACATAACATTTGTGAACCACTATGAGGTAGTGAAAAAGCCCAATATTGCAACTCAAGTTATAATAAAAGGTACAGCCACTTGTTCTTAGTGATTTTAAGGTCAAAGAGATAACTTATATAAGGTTCATGCCATACTAAAAGCAGGAAATGGAGAGATGTGCTAAAGTATGCCTGGTATGTCTGCATAGGTGCCCCAGGAATCAGTCAAACAAAACTAAAGAGTTTTCCTTTGAAACTTGCACCACAAACAGTGAAGATTGTTTCACCGTCACTAATGCTTCAATATTACACTGACTGGCCACTTTAGTTACTTAAGTGGCATCATATATAACTGCATATTATATCTTTATAACTTTTCACTAGACATACTGTATATATATATATATATATATATATGGTTAAATCCCAGTCACAAAAAATTCTAATGCTCAATTAAACTTCAAAATGTTTGTGTTGAGCATAAGTGCACGAGTAAACTAACTTGAGCTTTTAAGATCAATGTTAAATGACTTTTTTTTTTACACAAATTTTTTTTACTGGACATAATTTGCAATTGCCAAAATTATACTAAGCATGTGATTTGGAGAACTCTCTTAGGCTACGCTATTGTGTTAATGTGTAATGTCTGTTAGGGAACAAACTCATAACAATAGACATTTCCACTTTAAATCATGGCAGAACTTCACTAATAAGTCTCAAAGTCATTAATTTGTCATCAACGAACATTAGGCAAAACACAACAACATAGAAAAAAGAATCTGTTTAGAACGATAGATGAAGCTTTTTATAAGACTCTTGTTGAGTTCAGAATCTATTTTCATGTCCAGCTCCTGCACAAGGACTTGTTTTATATGACCTCCAGCCCAGATAGCATCTTAAAATATTTATAGCACAGGCCGTATTGTTCAAATAGGTTCAAATGCTGTCCGTCCTCTCATCGCAAGATATTGTTGCATTTGGTTCTAGGAGAGATGGGACTGACAACATATTTTCACTCCAATTATTTTTGTAGCGGCCCCGCTGCTCCATAAGGCGTTTGGTGTAGACAAACCAGGGGAATGGTGGAAAACCTGTTCATTTAGTTTATGGTTTAATTGGGGTTTTGTTCCTGTTTCAGCACTGTTGGTCAACCTATTGTAAGCACAGTTTAGACCAGGGGTACACAAATGTTTTTCCTTTGAGCTAGTCAAATCTGATAATTGAGTGTAGCCAACCACTGGGCCAACTCTGAGCTGAACGGGGAATCTGGACATTCAGCCAACTTTGGCCCCCAGGACCCACTTTGGGCACCCCTGGTTTAGACCTAGTACTAATTGCTAAATGCTGGGTTACTCCTGGTTTAGACCTGGTTTAGTATAGTGTGTGGGTGATAGTGATTCTTATGTCTTACCATCTGCTGGGAAGAATACATCCCCTTGTCCTGGAGGAGAGAGGGGTGTCCCGGGATCAGACAGCAGGTGTCGGCCGGTCTCAGACGACTGTCTGGTCATAATCTGAGACACTGTTCGAGTCTTAATCTGAGGTGATCCGCCGAGAAACACTGGGTTTTCGTGGCCAGGAGCCTCACTGGAGATAGACAACATAAATATAGAGAAGATACAGCATTAGTTACTACAGTGCACTGAGGCTAAAATAACCTTAATATATATAAAATAACATGCAGCTCTATTTCACAATTTTTGTAACTGATCACTATAAATCTGATACACCCCATAAGAGATGCAGTTGGAGATGCTCTGATTCAGTTGCCTTGCTTTCACAATTTGGCTTTTGGCAAACTCTTTCAGATCTGTTTGCTTTGCAACTTTGATGACACAATGGTATCTAACAGGTGCCATGTTTGAGAGAGTTTTTCACTTCACCTGGCAGTGATCAAAATATTATGCCAGATTGGTGTATTTCGCTATTGTTGGTTATTATTTATGTATCACATGGGCATTTATTCCTAGTCTGGCCAGCCAGACTAATTTTTGCTTTCTATTGTAGCTAATAAGACTGCAATCAATACCATCCAATAGATGTTTCTGTTTTTATGTTTTGTATTTTGAATTAGTACAATAAAACTTTATATAGAAGTTATTATTGCTATTGGTGAGCAGCTGTGCATTGTAGTGTGTGGGAACTCTCACCTGTCCATCCTCACAAGCTCTTGTGCACCTGGAAGAGAGAGGAAAAGGGAAATGGCCCATTGTGAGTGAATAGAACCAAAGTGGAACAGTACAACTCTAGAGTCAGGAAGCATATGTCTAACAAAATACCATGGGGAACCTAGTGGGGAGGATATATATTTGACCCTTAACATAAAGAGATTGATGAATGAATGAGTGTGCTATCATCAGTAATACTCACATCTGCTCGAATGGGCACTCTGCCTCTGTTTGTACACGAGCACCAGAATAAGAGGCAGGGAAAGAAGAGCCAAGACACATGCAGCTACAGCCAAGGCCACGGGCACAGCGCCTGGTGGTGCAAGACACACACTGTAAGCAAAGTCAACAGAATAAATGTGCATAAATGTTGAAGGCTTAGAGGCATAATTACTGGGACAGACCTCCAGGAAGAGAGGGATCCACATATGTGCACTCCTGAGATCCATTTCTTTCTGGAGACAAATACAAAAGGAAGCCATTGTTTCTTTCATGTTACAATAAAGTACCTCTGCAAACAGGCTAATGCACTAATGTTTATGTGGAGAGAGCCAGCAACAGGATGTGACTAGTGACTATGCCTCACATAAAATCCTGGCCAGCTTTAAATATATTGTTGCCGCACCTGATGCTTTTTACATTCAATCACACATTCTGTACTCTGCATTTTTAATCTATTGGCTGTAATAAACATGCATACATAACCTAATAGTTTATTGTGTCCTTACTTGGAGTAACTGTGAGTACCATATGGCTCTGCACACTCTGGAGATGGTGGTGGGTTTTCTCTTCTATGTCTGCAGCCAAGCAGCAGTACCGGCCCTGATCACCATTGGTCACATTCTCCAAAGTCATCCAGAAGTTCTCCTTGGTCGCCCCAAAGTGCATCCTCGAAGGTACTATGTGTTTATTCTCGTTCCTCGGCACCTTGTGGGAAACACAGTGCTGGTCGCTGTGCTGCGTGAATAACCATAAGTGGCGCAGTTTATCTGTGGGGTATTTGGTGGCACCTTGTTGGCGACAGAGCAGCTTCACTGTTGCCCCCTCAGGACAGGTGTAGTACATGTGAGGGGCAGAGACTCCAAGTGTGGCGTGGCCGCGAGACATGTCGGCATTGGCTACAAAGAAACAGAAGAAAAAATATGAATGTATTAGATTTTTGTGTCAACATCAGTATGTCTAGTTCCTAATATTATTCATTCACCGAGTACTAATATCCCATAACTCTAGGTTTGGACTATACTATCCAGCAATTACTACATGAAGAAATTGCCTATTTTCATCACTGTCCACCACTTTGCTTCCCTTTTCTCTAAAATGTCACTCACTTTGGAAGCAGAAATAGCCAGTGCTGAAAAGGTAATTATTTAATTTTTCATAGGTACATCACAAAACCTGTCTGGTGTGTGTAACTTCAAGCACAAAATACAAAGCCTAGTAGTTACAAATGTTAGAATAATACTGCAAACCTTCCTTTAAGTATCTTAAAGTTTAACAATGTTTCTTGAATGACTCAAGAGCTGTATGGAACAAAGTCCACTATGATGTAAACCAAACTAATTATAGCATTTCTCCAAAGTTACGTTCAGAATCAAATTTCCCATGTTTCTATTTTAGCTTGTTCCCTGGCCTCGCGCAGTGGTTAAAGTCGGCTCATTTTTAGACTTTTACGAGACTGTTATTCCCAAAACAGTATAGACTCAAGACAAAAGGGTGGCTTACTATAGATGTCATTTGGATTGCCACCAAAGAATGAAACTAGACCATGAAGTGGTTACCGTAAGATGAAGCTTAATACTTATATGGGGGTTAGAAGTAACACAGAGAAGTATGGTGAAATTCATAAATAAGTATAGACATCACAATTTTAGGATCAGGTGATTATACTCTACAAAACCAGTGTTACATTTTTGTACTATTTCATAATGGTCTCAAAAAACTCAACACATCTTTTTGTAAACTCAGGAAACCAAACAGACAGCTGTTTTTCACAGTGCATAAAGCTTTTTCTTAAGCTCAAACACTGCAGTCGCCCACATCCTGTTTTGGCATTTCATTGCCGTAGTGTAACGAAGCATAGCAAAATAAAGTCCTTAATGTGTGCTCTGAAGGATTGTTTAATTTTAATAACAGTGTATCCTCAGGCTTAGCTCAGCAAAAAAGGCACTTACAAGCCTTGACCACAAACAATAGGGTGCACTCATATGTATAGCATTTAACACAATACTATAGCTGGTGGATCTCTCTGTGGTTTTGTGTATCTGAGACTGAAAGAAATGCAAAAGGCCACACCGGATGGTTGCATGTTTAAGTGTCTTTGGGAGTCAATTACCAGCTAAAGGATTTAGTCCTACACATATGTTCAAAGCCAACTTCATCAGATGAATGCTTATTTCCGAAATTGGTAAACTACTGGGGTTTTTACACACCGCACAATCTAGAGTTTACTGAGAATAATTAGAAAAAGATACAGTTATCAGTGAGCTGCAGTTCTGTGGGTGAAAATGTCCAGATAAGCATTTTTTACAAGGTCTGCAGAGGACTATCTCTGAAGGCACAAGATGACACTGTACCTAATATTGAGAGCAATGCAAAATGCTTCACTGGATTGCTATTATTGTGTCTATGGAAGTCTTTTACCAGTACAGTGCATGTGTGGGTGGAAAGAGGAAGTATGCATGCTAGTGTTCCTTATTACACTGGCACCAGGATCTTAAATGGGCTTGTATTTGGAGGATACAAGTGGCCAGAGCTAGGATTGAAGGAGTCGACTTCCTTCCTGAGTTAAACCGGCACACGAACAAAGCTCCCGCTGCTGCCATATCTCCCAACTGTCAGACGAAAATATGAATGAATGCAAAGGACTGCAGCTGGTCCTTATGCATGGGCACACTACATTATATCCTGACAGTTCACAGTCTATTAGTAATATTGTTCATAATTAGTCCATTATTGTGGATTATAATATTGTAGTTATTAAAACATTTAATTAAAAAACAAAATTCCATGACTTCTACTCTAAAAATTGCAAATGCTTTTGCTGTTACTGATTTTGGCCTTTGATAATCTGGATGGGAGAGACATTGAAACTGTGTAGTGTTCTGGTTACAAAGAACTATAGCATCAGGGCATTACGCGTGTCAAGTCAATGAAATGCATAACAGAAATAATGATGTATCTGTGACTCTATTTTGGGGTTAAAAGACCCTGAGTAAGCCTGTATATAGTACTAGTAATCTGTTTTTTTAAGCATTTTTATCTTGTTGCAACTTTTTAATGCATTTCCACTATAAGAAACAATAGTACCACCGTATATGAGCCTTTTGAACAGCTACAGAGCATAGACAAGGAAGTGCATAGTAATTAATGTCAATACTATCTTTTGACATTTCGTTTACATTCCTGTGAAAGGGAAATACAGAAGCTGACCAGCCCACGAACTTCACTTTTTGATTAGCTTTGAGTCTGTATATGTTTATATGGAGAGGCATCCTGTCCGTGCAGTGTCAGTGCCCATTGTGTGCGAGTGCACACTATAGGAAGAGCCAGGCGGGTGACTGAGTGAAACTGCTGCCCCTCTGACTATTCCTGCTTCTGTCCTGGGACAATTGGTGGGGAACCTCTTGCCCCTGTGTTTCACACCACCCTTCCTTCATCTCTGGGCTTCTTCTGGACAACTCTATTGTGGTTTCTTTTTGTACAATCTGCAATGATGCATTCAAAACAAACTGAGATTACAGTTTGTGTTACAGTAAAGGGTAATGTTTTGCTTGCTTAAGTGTTTATGTTTCTATGGAAACCAAATCTAAGCAATATTATTATTGTTTTGGTTGTATTAATGTAAAAATAAAAACAAAGCTATTCTTTGTGAAACCAACTCAGACCGGTGTGTTGTGGGCTGGTGACAGTTGGTTCTCAGTGCCAGTATTGTATATGTACAAAGCCAACATTGCCTTGATGTGGTAGCAGCAGGTAAAGTGAGTCTTGCCATCTTTCCTGAACAGACGTCTTTCTTCACTGGTGCTCAGCAGACATCTGTGTTCTG
Source organism: Philypnodon macrostomus (assembly GCA_036025475.1). Taxonomy (NCBI): domain Eukaryota; kingdom Metazoa; phylum Chordata; class Actinopteri; order Gobiiformes; family Eleotridae; genus Philypnodon; species Philypnodon macrostomus. The sequence goes on from JAVQKC010037789.1 coordinate 7,965, forward strand.
GCTCTATTAAACATCTAGGTTTCTCCTCAGATCTGTGTGTGGATCCTGATAGCCCCTTAGGGCTTGGATACAGCCCCTCTTTTGTTTTAAGGCTGGCTGCCACCTGTTTGGGACATGCTTGCTCTGACAGCTCTCTTTCACTTGTGCATGTGGTGTATTATGTGTGAATTAATGAAAACTTTTTGTGGCTATATTAACACAGGTCACTGATACGTGTGAATCAGGCTGACCCCACCCTACCTAATGTTTGTGTTTGCGTTCACACCTTGTTCTCACCTGCTCTAATGGAAATCATTATTCAGGCATTATTACCTGTTAGTGAAACCAGCAGCCCGTCCACTGAAGCACACACAGTTTCAGTCTACAGCTCTTTAAAATTAAAATAAGATGCAGAAGGCTTCCTAAGCAACAGGAAATGTGAGACAAAAGTTGACAGAAAAGGAAGTTGTTTTGGGGTTAGTGTCACAGGTCACCGGGCCCAGAGGTCTGATATTCAATCAGACACAGCCACAACACTTCATTACTGGTTTTATATGTTCACATACAACTAGTCTCTCGCTCTTCCTCTTTCAGACAGTATGTGAAATGTGCACGTTTACAACATTATTACAACATCATTTCTTCACAATCAGCAGTAATGAAGGGGAAATGTCCTTTGGTGTAAAACATGGACTTTTTAAAGTTTTACAACATTATTTATAAAAAAAGCTAAACTGTCCATTGTACAAGTACACTGTTGACACAAAGTCAAGGCTCTGACAGAGACAAGTCAATGCCATATCCTTGAGCTATTACTTAACCAGCCGTTGAAGGCCAGCTCTTTCTCATAGCAGCTAAATGTCATCCCTAACTACTGTTATGATATAATGAAGAAGAAAAGATCCCCAAGAACATGGGAGCTCCCCCTCCTCCGCTCTCCTATTGTTCTGGTAAATGGACTCACACAACTGTTTGCTGGTTCAGCAAAAAGCATTTGACAGCAATTGTACCTCTTCTATCCTGTCAGCACTGCTTCTATACCGCCAGGTCACTCAGAAAACCACATTTAGACCATGCACTACAATGATTTATTCACTTACAACACTAGATCAATGCTTGGTGCCCTACAACTGTACAAAGTAATGAGGAGTGAACAAGCGAGCTGCCACATCCTGCCACAGTCCAGGCCTAACACGAGTTTTGTTCTCAGAGCTACAGGCTTATCTGGACACAGGAAAAGGGCACTGATTATTTTGGTGTTTGTGTTCAGTGGTGTTTAGAGGAGAAAGACAATCACAGTGCCACAAACAGATGTTTTATCATGTCTGGTAGGAAGGACCAGGTAAACAAACGAGACATGAGACACAAGATGGAGCTCAACTCTTTCCCTGACTATGTATGTCTTTGAAACGGTTCACTCGTGGCAGACTTTTCCCTAATCACTCAGAATTGAAAATATCAGTGAGTAAATATTCTAGCAAAGTTTTGCACAGTTCGTAGCCTCAGAGAAGTGTCGACATGTTGCCTTTGAGGGGCTTATCGTGTGAGCCTATCTAAATAAACTAAATCCTAAACTTGAAAAGTGATAACCTCTGCAGGTTTTAAGTGGCGTTTGAAGTGAAGCAGTGTGGAGCCTGAAGCAACAGCTGCTGTGGCTCTCTCCTCAGCAGACATAACCCGGAGCGCTCAAAACTTAGAAATATGAGAAGAGCTTCTACGTAAAAGGCTGAAATTCTGTGAAAATGTAGCAACCGTGATGTTTTGTAGCGATAACGATGTGGACGTTAAATGCGCAAACCACGGGTGTCTGTAGCCTGTCATTTACGGCAAAAAAAACTATCAGCGTAAAGCACAACTGGCCACAGGTTTGTTAGTGAGTTTAAGCATCGTATTTTGGGAGGGGCTTTATAACAGCTTCACGCCAGATGTTAAAAACAACAACAGCGTCTAACGAGAGCTGAACGCCATAAAGTTGATCTGAAGACTACTCTGAGGCCAACTCATGAGCGCAGACAGTGTAAGCGCACGTTGAGCTCGAGTAAAAGTCTGGAGTAAATCTATGAATGGTATATTTACAGCGAGCGACTTAACCACTAGTTACATTGTGACCGTTTGTGCTGTCATTGACGCGAAACCCGTACTTGTCTGTGTGCGCTTTGTCGTCAGACTGTCAACAAGCCTCCACACGCCTGAAGAAGAAGGAGCAGCTCGTGGCACCAACACTGCAGTAACTTACCTTTCAGTATGTTCACCAGGACAGCGCAGAACAATATACACATCTTTCCCCAAACTCCACTACGTACAAGTCCCCAATGCGTCATGGTTGTCTTTGGGAAGAAGTAAGAAGTAAACAATACTATGAACCCAACAAGTGAAACAATAGGTTCTGTAGAAAATAACAGCGCGGCGCGGGGGATGACAGTCCTCTGTCACTTGGCTTTAACTTTGGAGCGTAAAGAGCAACGTGATACTCGCGGGAACAGGCCCCGCCCACGCCCGCGCTCTCTCACTCCCACAGTGACAAGTGACGGTAGTGTGGCGCTACATCTGGGTCTAATACAGAGGGCTTTTATTCAATGTCAGTGATACAATACAACCATAAACGCTACAGACTTTTTTCTTTAAGTATATGCAACTTTGAAGGTGACTTTACCAACCACCACCTGATCCAGGAGTCTACAAATGCACTGTAGTTCAATGGTTATAAACAGCACTATCACTACTTATTCATTCATTCATTTAGTTTGTTCGTTATGTAGACACCAGTAATTTCAATTGAAACAGTAATTCTGATTGAAATATATCTGAAAGTAACTAAACGCTTTAAACTAAATCCAAAAGGCTTGGATAAAAGCCCGATATATTAAAATGAAAGTTTAGTAGAAAATCTTTATAATATTACACTTATGCCCATCACTGTCAGAAGTTTGAATGTTAAATTAGACAAATATTTTCATGATTTCACTCACATTGATGTAGTTTATGTATTATTCGAGGGTTTGTTTTATGGTTTACAAGCAGAGAGGGCGAGAGGACTCCGGTGGTCGGACTGGACAAACAGGAATTTGATAGAGTAAACGTTCTGATTCATTTGAATTGTGACTTGGTTGGTTTTATGTGTATTCAATTTGGGTAATAACTCTTCTTATTTGATTATATCATGGTGATCAGTCCCAAGCCTTGATAAATAAACAGTGTTTCATTGGAATGGGCATATGGAAGCGTATGATTTGCTGTAAAAAAAGAGGCAAAAATAAATAATTCATACAAAATAATGTTAAATGTAGTCTATGAATGCAATCGTTGATATGGCAATAATATTGTAAAATCTTGCTTCTCTCTTGCAGACCTCAACCACCATTTATGTGCGTATTATTGATGAAAACGATAATGCCCCAGAGTTTCCGGAAGAGGAGTATGAGACTGTCCTGAGCGAGGGACCAGACACTGTGGGGGCCACCATCGCCACGGTAACGGCCATTGACCCCGATGAAGGCCTCAACGGGACTCTGAGATACGCCATCACACAAGGAAACCTGATCCAGACCTTTAATATCAACAGCATCACAGTAATTATCTTGTTGTGTTGTGGTGTGTTGCAAAGTGTATTCATATAAAGTAGATATGAATGTCTCATATTTGTTGTTCAGGGGAGGATCACAGCAGCCAAGGCTCTGGACTATGAGATCAGCAATGGACACTATGCTCTGGTAGTCACAGCAACTGATCAATGTCCAATACTTGCTCTACGCTTAACATCCAGCACAACGGTAAAATTCACCTTAGACATGGCCTCATACGTACTTAAGGAGAGACACTGCAGGTGAATAGGGCTCTTTATTTGACCTCTGTAATGTGCCTATGTACATTAAATATACACTAGCCCGGATCACTGTGCCAACATTCATGAGATTTTGTTTATGTTCATCAGGATTAATGGCTTAATTAAAGGGCTCAAAGGCATTAATTAGTTCATTAATCAATTACTATTCACCGTAGAAGTACCAAACTCAATCCAGTTCAGCGTCTTCATGATATGTAATTGTCTACAATAGTTGAAAAAGATCCAGCAAAGACTTTTTGAGTTATTGCGTTCACAGCTTTAGATCATTCATTAATTAATTACTTAATTAATATTCATTATAGAAGGACAGAGGTGATTCCATAATATCGCTGAAGCGCGTTTCACCGATATAATTAGATATCAACAAAGCCTTCTGTAAAAAGTTTCAAAATCATACCAAAAAAAGCACAAAAAAGCATTTTGAGAAAACAGCTTTCGAAGTTACAACTTACCATATAAGTCTATGATATATAAACACACACATCCAGGTGACGGATGCTCTGTTAAGACTCTGTCTGGGGGTTTGCGAAAAATAATTTTCTGAAAAAAACTAAATATTTTGATTTGTCTAATGTTAGTCATAGCTGTGATGTATGTTCAAACAAGCTGTGCAAATAAAGGCATCACAAAAACATTTCAAGTACATGTATATACTGTAAGCCTGTGCACGTTTGTATTTTTTAACCTCTTTGGGAGACAGGTTCCTGGCACTTTCTTCACATTGTTTTGTGTTAAGGGACCAAACTGACCAATAGGATTTACCTGGAGTGTCTCACCTTAAAATGCATGTTATATTCTGTGCATCATCCTCATCATCATCATTACATCAAACAATTTCTGCCAGACCACACTTAATCTAAAACTGTAAATAAAATGTCCAGATCCAACAACATGATTTGATTATTTTTAGGCACTTAAACATACTCTTCTCTCACTCCTAGGTGCTGGTGAATGTATTGGACATAAATGACGTGACACCCACTTTTCCCAGACCATATGAGGGTCCCTTTGAGGTGACAGAGGGCCAGCCTGGACCTCGAGTCTGGACTGTGAAAGCCACTGATGAAGACTCTGGACTGAATGGAAAAATCGAGTACAGCATCACTGGTGGAGATTATCAGAGTATGTCCAGGAGGTGGCTTTGCATATTTTTGCATGTTTCCATGTTTGTTTCAGGTTTTAATAATTATATATAGAAACAAGAGTTTCGGTGATATTATGGAATAACCTCCGTCCGCATCCACAGCTGTGAACGCAATAACTCAAATACAACCAGTTACATATCATGAAGAGGCCAACTGGATTGATTTTGATATGTCTATGATGAATATTATTAATGCCATTAAGCTCTGAACTCAAAACAAAAGTTTTTGCCAGATTAAAAAAAAAAGATTCTGGACAGTTACATATCATGAAGATGCCAAAGTAGATTGAGTTTGGTACTTCTACGATGAATAATAATTAATTAACTAATTAATTAATTAACTAATTAATGCCCTGATGCACTTTAATTGAGCCATTAATCCTGAAACTCATGAATTTTGGCACAGTGTATATAGTGTATTTAACGTGCATAGGCAATAGAGGTCACATAAAGAATGCCTCTATAGCGCCCCCATGTTTATGACCCCTATGGGACCCTGGACACACTTACTTTGGCAGAGAGCAATGAAACTTGGTACAGTGATTCTCCACAGTGTACCCAACATA
>JAVQKC010037801.1:0-10054 GCA_036025475.1 Philypnodon macrostomus
TATGTCCCACTTAAACGGGCTGTATGTCCCACTTAAACAGGCTGTATGTCCCACTTAAACAGGCTGTATGTCCCACTTAAACAGGCTGTATGTCCCACTTAAACGGGCTGTATGTCCCACTTAAACAGGCTGTATGTCCCACTTTGGTCAGCCTAGTTCTTTAGTATCATTCTTGCTCTACAGTACAGTTGCGGAAATGTTGCTGTATAAACTTTTTCTGTGAATTCTTCGAAGACTGACTTCAGATACTTGGCCTTGGTTTGATCCTGTCTGAATAAATATTTCCCCGACCTCTGAATGAACTGGCTCCATAAGGTATGCACTACTGTAGGTGTGACTGTAAGTGATGATGGCTGGCCTCGTCTCGGGCACGACGCCCAAGCCCAGTAATAGTGATGTTACTGCTGCTGGCTCTCATTCATGGTCAAAACACAGTGGAGGAGGATTGGGTAAAATACAATACAATACAATACAAAGAAATAAAATACAATAAAAAATACAATTGAGGTTTGAATGCATATTGTGGGTTTTTACTGTAAATATGAATAATCTAGCAAATATAATAAAAGATAATAATGTAAAATCTAATTATTCTCAAGGGTTGTACTGGGGCTTAACAAATATTAAATCAATTGTTGAAAGTAAATTCATTGGAAGGTTTGAATTCATACTGAATCGGAACATGTGTCTGTCTATAGTGGCTTGAATAACGTGGATTTGTAAAGCTTTCTGGATGATTACCATGTTATTGAGATGGGACTACACTCCAATTAAATCTACCTGAGTAAGCCAGAATTCAAATCAATATCTGTTCCTGTTTGTTTACAAATGCTGCCCCAGTACTGAACCATTCACTGCACGACTTCGATTTGCAGCAAAATTCTGTCGTTTCCAGAAATGACTAAAAACATTAAAAAGCATAATAGCCCAACACACATACTGTACACTGAATAAAGACATCATTTCTGTAAGGAAGGAAGGCTTACCCAGAAAGCATTTAAGATAGAGAATTTTCCACTATAGTGAGCCAACAGTTAGCATTTAGTTAAAACCAGGGCTACAAACAGGATGTGGAAAAAGGTGTGTTTTGTACAAAATGCCAAAATCATTATGAGCTAAACCGCACATTTTTATAACCACGATTGACACATATCTGCAAGAATTGCCATTGTATGTGCTGAAGTCAGTAACATGAATCCAGAACTGCCTTTATAAGCGATTTGTGAGAAGTGACAGAACCGTGTTAACAGTGAAATAATGAGCCACTGATACACACCATTTAAAAATTACCTTTGGATAGTTTGAATTTTCTGCAGCTTTGTTCAGAGCTTAATGCAAACGAAATGAAAACAAATTGTCTTAGAAGGTCATTTTTACTTGAATGTTAATCAGTTTTGTTTTTTGGGCAGTGGTGCAGTGGGTAGGTGCACTGCAACCAGAAGGTCGCCGGTTCGAATCCCCGTCCGAGCATAAACTGTCGTCATGCCCCTGGGCAAGACACTTAACCCACATTGCCTATGAATGAATGTGGTGTCTGGTGTTCAGTGGTGATCGGAGGGGCCGTAGGCGCAAACTGGTAGCCACGGTTCTGTCAGGGCAGCTGTGGCTACATCCTGTAAGTACGTTACCACCACCAGTGTATGATGGAGTGAATGAATAATGCAACTGTAAAGCTTGGGTGTCCAGAAAAGCACTATATAAGTAGCAATAGTATTATTATTATAATAATTATAATAATAATAATAATAATAATAATAATTATTATTATTATTATTATTAGTGTTAATATTATTATTCGTGGTGTTGTTATTCTTATTCTTAGTCTTATTATTAGTGGTATTATTAGTGTTATTATTATTATATAGAAATACCAGTTCAAGAATTTTGAGTTGCTTTGTATGATGTCATTTTTCAGTTGTTGATTTTTCCAGCTGATATAAGGACACTGGTGTACAGAAAAGCATTGATGCATGTACTGTCAAAATTCTGTATAAACGAATATTTCGAGTCCTGCAGTGGAGTCAAGAGGAATGTTTTCTAAATAGGCTGTCAGCTATCCGAACAATTCATTTTGCTCTTCTGTACAATCAACAAAGACTCAATATAAAATGGCTCTGGTAGGAGATATACACCCATTCACAGAAAGGAAGTTTTAAGATTGCTCTGGAAACAAAGTGGAAGTTCCTGGGACGAATGTATCATCTTAAACGGATATCTGAAATTAGATTTTTGAAAAGCCTTTTGAGAAGTTTCTAGCTACTTGTGTGAACCCAACAACATCTTGAGTGACCTGCTTCCAGCTTCAGAGAAGAGACGAGCTATTGTTTCCTAGAATGTAGATATATTTACTTCAACTCTCTTTTCTGATGATGCTAAATTCCTCTATTATACTAACATGATTCACATAAGTGGTTAGCTCTAAACACGGCCTTTGCAGTTTTCAGAGCATTCAAAAGTTTCCGTGTTTGAGGTCAAGGAGTCAGTATTCTAATGTAGATCTAAAAACACCAGCAAAAATATGTGCCAGTCCCAAGCCCAGGAAATGTAAAGGGCTGAATCCAGTACCAATCTAGCATTCAAAACATCATTCAATTTCTGGGATTTAAAATTATTTCACCCACTTTGGAGGCCCACAGATATAATTGAATTTTTCTCACCCTGCTGAGAGCCAGGAGGAAGTCCATGCCTCCAGACCTCCTGACGCAGTGGCGTAGCTTCCAGTAGACCAGGTGCTCCCAGGCAAACACCAACAGGCTCAGCCCCATGGCCACCAGCAGCATGTAGAAAACCCCCGCCATGTTGTCTATGTCCAGCTTACTGCTCATCACCTGCAGGGGGCGCCACACGCATCGGGAGAGGCAGCAGGAGGGAAGAGAGAAGAAATGGGTTTGTAAGTAAGAAAAAACAATAGTATACATTTAATTGGCAATATTGGGATCCACATAAAGGTGTGCTCTGTAAGTTTTTCTTAATGAAGATTTTGTTAAAATTGACAAATCTGACCCTGTTCTATGATGCAAAGTAGATCGTCTGTAGTCTGCAGAGTTCAGGGGAGGGACTAAAGTCAAACTCGACTACTATTGGTCAAAGTGGTATCCCGCAAACTCTGATGAGGATGTTGATGTGGCTGTAGAGGCCAGGCGTGGGACAGATTACCTACATTACATCATAGAACGGGGTCAGATAAAGCACTTTCGAAATGTACGGCTTACATCTTCAATAAGGGTGTGCCATTGTTAAGCTTTACTTATTGTGCTAAACCTTGATAAAACGTTCCATGTTTGCATTTGCTGTAGTGGTCACCAGTGGAAGAGAGGGCCTCAACAGGACATGCACATATCTGAGCTTTGTTAGCAGGGTTAGGGTCAAAATGACGGCTCCCATTTTCAACGCAGACTTTTTGGGGGGGAATTATTATAAAATGCAACTCAATTTGTGAATCGAGTCAAAACCGAGTAAAAAAAAAAAACACAGAAATGAATAGGACTACATGAGAGCTAGATCATGATCATTAAATTCAAGCTTCTATTTGATCAGACATGTTTATTGACAGTATATATATCACATTTCTTGCAATACTGTATCACGCAGCCCGTAGTATGTGGCTATAAAAGACATGCAGGAGTATTTATGGCCGAAGAAAACCAATTTGTTTCCCAGACAGTGGCTGATAAAAAGTTAATTATGAGCCACAGAACAACAGAGGCTCTTTGCCGTCAGGGCATGTCAGAGTCTGTGATGCTGAGAAGCCACTTAAAACATCACAGGCATCTCTAAATACTGTTGGGTCAAACACACAGAGGTTATATGCACCGGCCTCAGATTGCCAATGCAAATGAGGGATGTTTTGTGTGCATAGTTATCATTGAACGACAGTTAAAAAATTAGATAATACTCGGTGTTTATGTTTCCACATTTTTGAGTAACACGTGCAGACAGCTGATAACGGGCCAAAATTGCATTGAAGCGTTTGGCCCAATCGTGGATGCTCAGCAGTGGTGGAGTTAGTGATTTCGGGGCTCATGGCGAACATGGGCAGGGGGCCCCTCCAAATTTGGCATCCTACCAATAATTTTCTTGATTGTCAGTCCACAGCCACCAGATGCCCTAACCATACAGAGCTATTTTACCATTTTAAATTTAATAATTACCAAGACATATTTATTTTGGGCTTCATGCACCCTTCCACACTCACCACTGTGACCTGTATAAGCTCGTGGGCTGGCCCTCCCTTCACACCCGGCGGCTCCATCATTGGTTTCTTTTCATTTACAAGACAATCCTGGGCAAGACACCTCTCCATCTGTCATCTCTTCTTCAGCCCATCCACAACACTTACCAAACAAGAACAAGTAACTTTATCAAGTTTAGAACCCCAACTACTTCTACTGTCTTTGGACGTAATGCCTTCCGTTTCGCAGCTGCACATGACTGGAACACACTACAGAACACTCTGAAAATGAAATCTCTGATCCCTATCTCCAACTTTAAGCAGAACCTCCAAAACAATACAGTTGACTCCTGTTCCTGCTGACAGCCCCAAACCATTCTGATACTCTTACAATTCAGTACTTTTATATTTCTTTCTGTTCTTTATTGTCTACTAACTAAATTGTATGTTCTATGTTGTCACGTGTATGTCTAAGTACAGTTGTACAGTGTGTGTCTATTTATTCCTGCCGCCTCTTGGCCAGGTCATGTTTGTAAATGAGAATTGGTTCTCAAACAGTTTACCTGGATAAATAAAGGTTAAATAAAAATAAATAAAAATTACAGAGAAGAGTTTCTGGAAGACACTGGTGAAGACAAATTGAAGACTGAAGAGGTGAAATGATTATTATCACCAGGTGTCATTTATGTTACTGTTTGAAGGGTGCCACAGTTGAACCACGGAAATGCAGCTCACCACATTTCTTCCACCTCAATAAATTGTCTCTTGGGTCTCTTGGTGCTGTCTTATCTGGTTAGCATCATTAGCCAGGTTAATGCTTCTCTCTGTAATCTCAGATGCATGTTGGAGCCAATGGTAGTTAACTCGTCTAGAGAGCATTTCAAAACCCACCGTCCTTCTTTGATATTTGAATGTGCTGATCTATCAGTATTTATACATTCACATCATAAGCGAGCTGCCTCCCACTCCCTTCCCCTGTGTCTCAGAAGATTTCATACAGCTGTCAGCGCCACCATATTACGTGTAGTGACACAAATAGTACATGTAGTCCTCAGATCTCTCTCTACACTGCTCACGTCTCAAGGGCTGTAAAATAATATACCTGTGTGGGACAATATATGAAGTACAGATGAGTCTTGCATAACAGAACATTCTAGTACACATATCAGACCAACATAGAGGATGTGTTTCCATAACTGACTCAGAGCCTCTGACCTTGATTAACTCCCCTCTGAACCTGTCCTGTTGCATTTTCACATCACGTGGATGCAGTTGTACACAGTCCGGTCATACTTTATTTTACAAAGCCCTTAACTATATTGTCTCTACCTCATTAAGTACAATGTAATACACATTTAACATTGTTGTACCTAACCCTAACTCCTGCCCTAACCATTCTGTATGTACAATGTAGTTACACATTATTACAGTTTGTAACATAGTGTATTACATTGTACTTAATGAGGTAGATACATTGTAGTTATGGGTTATGTAAAATAAATTGTGACCCAAAGTCCATCATCTGCTGTATTAAAAATTACACACATCAAGATGATATCTTATCTGTGATGTGGTGTTTCTGAGCTAAACTCCAATTGGTACAGAACTACCCTCTTTAGAAAATATTTTGAGATGAATTGAATAAGATATATTTTTTTAAGATCTTAAAATTGATTTGCAATGGATTAGTGCCGCTAGCACACCAACTTTAGCATTGCCATTAGAGCCCATATGCCTCAGAGTCACTCTACTGCCGATACAACTGTACCATTAGCATAACTATAGGCGTTGGATAAGAGCAGTTAGCATCGCTTATTGCATTGACAATAAGCACTAAGAAGCCTTGGATGTCCGGAGGTTTTATAAAAAGGCAGCGTCTGCCTCAGTCAATCTTGTTGCCCAACTTGCAACTTCCCATATCAGCCTTTAACATTAGAGCTGAAAATAATGCTTGTACAGAGCTACGACGGTGAAGGTTGTCATTCATCCAGGTAGAGGTCATTCTGAAAGTTGAAAAAGGGCATCTGGACAAGGTTTTGATTGTTGAAGACAATCAAAACATTGTACAGAGCTCTCAAGTCTTCGCATTGACCGTGAGACACATGCATTTGAGCCTCCTCACATGGTCTCACACCACACTTTTATTTTCACACACTGAATGGCAAAACTCCTGTTGGCATGGATCCTGTCCATGGGTTACAAATCCAGTCCATGTTTTTGCACTAATTCCCCATCTACTACAGCACTGACAAGGGCCAGCGTGAGTGAGACAGAAAACACCCTCACCCTCGCTCTGTGATTGGTTCTCAGCTCGTGTATTGATTGGATAAAGAAGGAACATGCCTTCCCCGCGGCACAGTCAAGGCAGAGGCAGAGAGTCTAATAGTCTTTCTCAATATGAAAAATAAGGCTGTAAATGAAAAGTTAAACAGTAATACTTGACAGACACAACAAGCTACAGAGAGAACAGAAGATGACAAGAAATATTTAAAGTTCTTTGCTAATACAAATGCAAATAAAAAACAGGTCTTGACTTTTGTTTTTTAAAACTGCATATGTTTTGTAAGGTCAGACACAGTGTCAGGACAGAGAAGCAGTTCATCCTTCTGTAGAGAAAATACTGTAGCTGTAACTACATTAACACTGTAAATCTGGCTAAAATTTAGGCATTTTCTTATTTTCCTACTTAATATATATATATAATAAAAACATTTCCACTGAATGTTTACTTTTTCTTTTTCCCAGATCTCTCCTCTCAAACCATTATTATACTTAAACACAGAGTGAATGACATTTTCAAAGAGTCATGTAAATGTTTCACTGAATGAACAATAATGTAATGCTTCTTGTTTTGCTTTGTTTTATGCATCTATGTTAACAAATACCTGTGCTGAATGCTTAACGCAACTTCAGGATGGCCCAGCGGTCTTAAGCGCAAGACGACTTTAGTTGACCAGATGTTCTGTGAGAAGGGACATCTGGTAACCAAATAGAGACATGAATTTTAAATCCAACTCCTGACAATGCCTTTTTGGGGAAATGTAGCCCTACCTTTTAGGTTTCATACTGTGGCCAGATTTCTTTCAGTTAATGTAGTTTTTGAAGATGCACGATAAATGAACAATGAGGACTTCATCACCTGATTGTAATCTCTATGTAATCACTATGGACTGACTCAGATATGGTGTAATTATTATATCGGCAAAATGACGACATTATGGAATCATGTTGGTCCACGTCCGCAGATCCTAGCTGAGAACGAAATAACAAACAAAAAAAATTGCCGGATCAGTTTCAACATTTGGACACAGGTACCTACCATAAAGACGCTGAATTGTATCGATTCAGGTACTTCTACCATGAAAATATATTAAGTAATTACTTAATTATAGGCCAAAACTGTGAACGCAATAACTCAAAAAGTCTTAGCAGGACATTTTTCAACTTTTGCACACAGGTACATATCATGAAGATGCAGAACTGGATTGAGATTGGTACTTCTACGATTCATGACAATTAAATAATTCACAAATTAATGTTTTAATGGAATTTTATTGAGCCAATAATCCTGCCGAATATAAACGAAATCTCATGAATTTTGGCACATTGATCCGGGCAATTGTATACTTAATGTACAAAGGCAAACTATAGAGGTAAAAAAAAGAATGTCTCTATAGCGCCCCCATGTTTATGACCCCTTTTGGACTTTGGACACACTTACTTTGGCAGAGAGCAATGAAACTTGGTATAGTGATTCTCCACAATGTAGCCAACATAAAATATTATGATGACCCCACCCTACAACAAACAGGAAGTCAGCCATTTTGGATTGAAATTGAGAAGTCAGGTATATTTAACAGCCTCTAGCTTACATATACTTTGCCCAATTAGGCTCAAACATGAAACACCTAATTACCCCCCGGCCCTGAACAGCACCCCCTATAGAATGAAAGAACAATGTGTAGTTTTAGGGAATTTGCAAAATATGGCAAAAACATCCTTCACAAACATCCAAACAAATAGTTGAAAAGCTTTCATCTGCCAGTCCAGCAGACTTCTTCAGTTCTGGTTAGAAAGGTGGGTGAGCTGAGATTTATAGGATGATACTTGGGGGAGTGGTATAAACCTGTTGGATAGGCTTGTGCCCTACCGTTAACCTTCACAGTCGTCTAATCTAAACTAGGACTAAAACAGGTATAAATCTGAACTAAACTAGGACTAAACCAGGTTCAAATCTGATTCAAACAAGGATTAAACCAGGTTAAAATCTGATCTAAACTAGGACTAAACCAGGTTAAAATCTGATCTAAACTAGGACTAAACCAAGTTCAAAACTGATCTAAACTAGGACAGAACCAGGTTAAAATCTGATCTAAGTTAGAAATAAACCAGGTAAAATCTGATATAAACCAGGACTACACCAGGCTTAAATCTAATATTAACGAAGACTAAACAAGGTTCAACTCTGATTCAAACCAGGACTAAACCAGGTTAAAATCTGATCTGAAGGAGGACTAAACCACCTTCAAATCTGACCTAAACTAGGACTAAACCAAGTTCAAATCTGATCTAAACCCGGTTTAAATCTGATCAAACCCAGGACTAAACCAGGTTCAAAACTGATCTAAACCAGGTTCAAATCAAATCTAAACAAGGTTCAAATCTGAGATAAACTAAGACTAAACCAAGTTCAAATCTGATCTAAACCAGGTTCAATTTTGATCTAAACTAGGATTAAACCAGGTTCAAATCTGATCTAAACAAGGACTAAACCAGGTTAAAATCTGATCTAAACTAGGACTAAGCCAGGTTCAAATCTGATCTAAACTAGGACTAAACCAGGTTAAAATTGAATCTAAAATAGGACTAAACCAGTTTAAAATCTGATCTAAACTAGGACTAAACCAGGTTCAAATCTCATCTAAACCAGGTTCAAATCTGATCTAAACAAGGACTAAACCAGGTTCAAATCTGATTTAAACTAGGACTAAACCAGGTTAAATTCTAATCTAAACCAAGACTAAACCAGGTTCAAAATCTATTCTAAACCAGGAATAAACCAGTTTCAAATTTGATCTAAACTAGGACTAAAACAAATTTAAATTTGATCTAAACTAGAACTAAACCAGGTTCAAATCAGATATAAACCAAATTCCAATCTGATCTAAACAAGGGCTAGACCAGGTTTAAATCTGATATAAATAAGGTTTAAATCTATTCTAACCTAGGACTAAACCAGGTTCAAATCTGTTCTAAATAAGAAATAAACCAGGTTCAAATCTGATCTAAACCAGGACTACACCAGATTTAAATCTAATATAAACAAGGACTAAACCAGGTTCAAATCTGTTCAAACCCAAGACTAAACCAGGTTCAAATCTATTCTAAACCAGGACTAAACAGGTTCAAATCTGATCAAAACCAGGACTAATCCAGGTTAAAATCTTATCTAAACCAGGACTAAACCATGTTAAAATCGGATCTAAACTAGGACTAAACCAGGTTCAAATCTGATCTAAACTAGGACTAAACAAAGTTTAAATATGATCTAAACTAGGACTAAACCAGGTTCAAAACTGATCTAAACCAGGTTCAAATCTGATCTAAACCAGGTTTAAATCTGATAGGTTTAATTCTAATCTAATCCAGGACTAAACCGTGTTCAAATCTGATCTAAATTAGAAATAAACCAGGTTAAAATTTGATCTAAACCAGGACTACACCAGGTTTAAATCTAATATAAACAAGGACTAAACCAGGTTCAAATCTGATTCAAACCAGGACTAAACCAGGTTCAAATCTGATCTGAAAGAGGACTAAACTGCCATCAAATCTGATCTAAACTAGGACTAAACAAAGTTCAAAACTGATCTAAACCAGGGA
>JAVQKC010037803.1:0-10729 GCA_036025475.1 Philypnodon macrostomus
ATCAGCCATTTTGGATTGAAATGGTGAAGTCGGGTATATTTGACAGCCTCTAACATGCATATACTTTGCCCGATTAGGCTCAAACCTGAAACACCTAATTACCCCCCGGCCCTGAACATCCAGACAAATAAAACATTTTAAAAAGTCAAATAGACCCTCATAGTTCAAAATCACGCAAACAATGCCCGATTAAGGTGGTCGTTGGTGACATAGCATTTGGGGCCGATACTGTATATGGGGCCGATATGTTTTGCCGATATACACCTTGCAGTCAGGTACGACAGCATGGGTAATAACATTATACATATTTTGCAATAAATCTTTACAAAATGGGGTTGGTGAACCTCTGCAACAAAATAACTCTCAAAATGTACTTACTATAGAATGTGCTCAATTTGTTTGCATATTGTGTATTCATTAAACAAAAATGTAAATAATATTACATTTTGGCATATAATTACATAATTGTGAAATTACATAATGTGACTGTACACACCTTTCCAACCTGAGTAAATGTATGCAGGACATTTTGGACGATGAACCACATTTTCAAGTGTTTTGGTGGGAGAATAGTGTGGGGAATGTTTTCTGATGCAATAAAATATATGACTAACATTTTACTTCCTAATGGCATGCATTAATGATCTAATGCATCATTTGTGAACAAATTTAAATCCATTAGTTAAGCTGTAGTTAGCGTCCCGTTCGCCGGCAGTGCTCAGGGGAGTGTTTGTTTACCAGTGACCCTCTCAGTGGAGTCAACAGCTGCTTCCAGTCAAGTTCAGAGCTGACACGGCTATCCTTCAACAAGATGGGTTTAGGCATTTAAAGCAGTCCCGTTAACAACATCCTAATTACAACTAATGACCAGCTCGTTAGAGAGCACTGCTGCTAATTGGCTAAAGTGAAAAGCAAGCGGGGAAGCGACGCAAGGAGGTCAGAAATGTTAAAAAATCATATGAAAGTTGTAAAACAGGAGGAGGCTGACCACAGAACGCTGCTAACCTTCTCATCAAACTGCATTTTTAATTAGAGATAATCAATATTCAAGGCAACACATTTACCACAGTTTATAGCCCCATCAAAAATCATAAATACTTAATGCGTTAAAAAACTACAAAACCAACCCAACACTCTTAAAATTTATTCCCTGAGTTTATGGCAATCTGGCAAATCAGAAACGATTAATAATAAATTGCGCCATTAGAGCGTGCTTCAGAAGCTCACGTTCACAAATTGCAGAGTTGAACTTTTTTTTCCTCTGGTGGTTTTACAGCAGCTTCAGTTGCCGGGATGTGATTCTCATGTAGTGTCCGTTCTGCACCCTGTAGTTTCATTTAGATCAAAAGACTCCAATAGATCACATGATATCATGAATATCTGATTTCTCTATTCCTCCTCTTCTTGTACCTAGATTTAGATCACAGCAGCTCCTGCATAATCTCATTAAACAAGAAAAACACAGTGTATATACAAAACAATCCTTCATGTTTCTGTCTTAAGCCGCAGACAAAAGATTCTCATTGTAGGAAAATCATAGCTCAAAATCGCTGGTCGTATATATAATATATAGTGAGACAGGGACAATCATCATGGATAGAACCGTTATATGACCCAAGACAACAGTGATCTTTATACTTTTGCGAGTTGTAGCAGAGTGTGTACTATATAATAGCATTTATGTACACTCTCTGGTGTCACCAATAGGAATACACCAGGAAGAACGTATTGACAACAAAGTTCAGCATCTATAAGAGTTCAGTGTATACCAGGATGAATATTGGTACTTCTGATTCTAAGGTGCAAGGTAAATGTGATTTAGATGTGTCTGTTAGAATGTGATGTCTTGACTGTTGCTTGTGCAAAGAACCAAAGCATAAAACAGCCATATACATAATAGTTGTTGTTATAGGAAATTAGGTTCGCAGGAATAAATACATTTATTGCCACTAGTTACAAAAACAAATATTTACATAAATCAGAATGCCTCCTGGTACAACATGTATGGCATGTATGTGTAGAGCTGGACCTAATATATTCTATCTTGGTATTTCTTCCACTCTCTGCAAATGCAATCTTTGTACGGGACAAGCTACCTTGCATGTATAGTGTACATAAACAAATACCTAAACTGATTCAGTAAACTTGTGGCCCACAGTTCACTATTGTGGACCAGTGAGAGGACAGATACAGGTAAACGCTCACACAGTCACAGCACATTAGTGCAGTGAATGAAAAGGCTCAGGGATTTGTTCTCTATAAATACTTGAAGCTGGAGCCTCTGCGGGGCCCAACTCGAAGCTTGCAGCCTGAGGACAATAGCAGAAATTAAATAAAAATAAAAAACATGCCTCCAAACTGCTCCTATTACACACAGCTCATGGTAAAGGGAAAACAATGCAGTTATTTGAGCGCTGCACGGGACGTACTGCGATGGCATCTGGGGAAGAGGCTGCGGGGCTGGGAGGGGGCGCCAGGCCGAGGGGGAGGGAGGGTGCTCTAATGGGCTCGGGGAGGCCTGCTGGAGGCCCCCAAGACGCCCTAGCCCCTGGTCTTGCCTTGGGCGGGCCTGGCCCAGCAGCAGTCAGGTGGGCTGACAGACTGAGGAGCTCGCCCCATGTGGCCCTCATGGCCCCTCCCACTGCAGGTGGAGGGTCTGGGAGCAACAAGCTGCGCCAAGACAAACACAGAATGAATCCAAACATCAGGATGGATTTGAGTGATATCTTCTTCTGTTTCTAATGTCAGCTCCATTTCTAATTATTGTAGACAAGACCTTATCGTATAATGTAGAATAACAGCACAATATTTAAAACGTTTGCTCATTTACTAAAGATTCATGTGTGAAGCAGTATTGATTGTGTTAATAAGAGAAGTGGGGTAGGATTCAATTGCTTCCTACTCCATTAGAGCACAAATGTTATGTATTATATTTTATATAATATATATAATATATTTTATATATATGTTGGAAAAAAATTTAATGAAAAGCAATAATTTCACTGTTGACCTATTACTGATATTTTGCGAGTTGTTTTACTAACAGATAGAAAAAACATCAACTATATAATAGTATTTAAGTTTTTCTTTTATTAGCTAAATGTGTGTGTAGTTTTAAAACAGGTTTGCATTTGGCGTGAGGGACATTCTTCATTCTTTTTGTACATCAGAGTAGTCTCCGCAGAATAAGAAATATGCACACATCCCCCAAACATCAACATCAGGATGCTATAGAGCTCCTTAGAGGAACCATCTAAACGTCAGTATGTATTTATGTCTAGGGAGCAAGGATGGACAGGTCTGTCAGTTAGGACTATGAGTGCCCTTATGAGATACACTGCAGTGAGATTTATAACTTACATATATCAACATAAATAACTCCTGACCACAAGCCCTGGGCTTCCACATATTTATCCACATAAAGTTTGTTTTGGTGCAAAAGAGAAGAAAGGACATCGCCATCAGTGGATGATTCTCACATCTACAAAGCCAGCTCTCTCAGGTGGGTTATGGATCTGATGTACTCAACCTTTGACCCCGGTGTTCCCCCCAGAAACCCCATCCTTCCCACCCCACCACAGGAGGCAGAGATCAGGGCTGGCCCGGGCCGGACTCTTCCCTCTTTGACCGCAGAGGTGCGCATGGTGCCTCTGGCATGACTCTCAGCATGGAAAATGTGCAGCTTTATCACCGGCGCTCAAACATTCATCACACAGCTTGGCAAGCATCCAACGGGAGACAATAGCGCCTCAATCTAGTCCCCTCAGAAGCTGCAGATGTAGGCAGGAGGTGACAGAAAGCAAGCTTTAAAAGTTTCCCGACGCATGACCAAAGATGGAGGAAAGAAGTAGCCATGTATCGGGTCAGGAGGGAGGTCATTATCTGGTCATGTTTACGCAGCTCATATCCAGTGCTGTTTTAACATTTGGAATAGACTCACTGCAGGCACAATAGTTTATGTCTTGTGTTTGTCAGTGTATGTGTGTGAGGAGGAACACTTTAAAGGGATTTGCATTATTTCCTGCCTGGCGAGGTGAAGGTCAGTGCTTCCCTGGCGGATACCCACATCTTTTCCCGAAACAGGCAAATAAATACTTTATGCATGGCATTGTCAGGAGAGTTTATTGCATAAAATGTCCAAAATTTACTGAATCATTTGGTCTATTATGCACTTCTCAAATTGTTATTCTTAAACAGCAGGCAAAAATAGACTGTGATGAATTTGTAATGTGGATATATTTTTAATGATTTAAATGTGTAATGATGCTTGGCTTTTGAATATTAAGCTTACAGCTGGGTTTGTGGTAGTAAATCATCCAATTTTAAATACAATTTGTTTTTGAGTCACTCAAGTCATCCTACCTGTTGCCAATTGCACTCCCCAAATCTTCCAGTGTCTAGATCTGAGCCTCTTTGTCAAATCATGTACTTTGTAAAACAAAAAATATATTTGTATACAAAAAATGACTTTACCTTTTGTGTAGTCATGCTCATCCCTTTATCGTGCACTCATTGAAAAAGTTCAAAATTACATTTTCATAGAGAGGCATAACTAGACATTTCATTCTTTTTTCATTAGATTAATTATGTATCCCTTTGTGCGCCACAGTTGCACTATTGCTCTGGCCATTGATTCCCCTTTGGGAACGTGTCAGGCCATTGGTGGATTAATGTCGCTTAACTGCGGCCGGGACACAGGTATTCTTCATTGGGATAATCACTCTGGGGCTCTACCGGCAGTTCTACAAGGAGAAAAGAAGAAGCATTGCTGACAATACTGGGAGATGGAGGTAAGGCTGGAGCTACCAAGAAAGATTTTCGGACTTATTCTCTCCGCCGCAGGGCACGTGACCGACCTTTGAGCCTGGTGGTGGACTTTACTGAGGACTCCGAGGTGTCAGAGAAGAAGGATGAGGATGAAGATGAGAATGAGAATGAAAAGGGAGAAGACCAGCTGAAGTTTCCCTCTGCCGGTCCTGGTGGAAGCCCAGAAGATGAAGCTGATGTGGCCGGTTGTCTGATTAATTTGTTCTTGCCCAGGGTACTTTTGCAGTCATTGTGCACGGTAGAGGGTCCCATCAAGATGAGGGGCAGCCCACAGAATCCCTCTAGCAGCCCGCAGAGTCCCTCCAGCAGCCCTGGAGAAAGTCCTGAGGAATGTGTGAATTTGTGCTTGGTGGGGGGCCATTCTGAAAGCTCAGACCCGAGGTGTCAGAAGAGGATACGGGTCAAGACAGTTCAGAGACCACAGGTACCAACCCGGGGGATGAAGCTCACATGGCCTGCCATTGGACCTATTCTCTCCAACCCAGAGAGCCACAGTCCCTGGAAGAGTTTCATGGTAGTGAAGAGTCTGAGGTGTCAGATGATGTTGATGAGGAAGGAGTCGTTGATCCCGGTGCACCGGTCCCGGGTAGTTCTGGCCCCAGCAGAGATGATGATGATGATGATGATGATGATGATGATGATGATGATGACGACTGGGTTCTGCTAAGTGAAGACATATCAGCCCTGGCTAAAGCCTTTTGATGAGCCCACTGGCTATAGAGGGTTTCCAGATATGAGATGTGCTGATCCAGCGGCATTTGTGTCTATCTTATTGACGGAGGACATCTGGAAGCTCATTACGAGAGAGACAAACCACTATGGACTGCAGTTTTTTGCCTCAGGTGTGCCGCTGAAACTGCAGTCATTTCACTGGTGGTGTGAAGTGTCTGTGACCAAGATGAACACTTTTATGGCCCTGTATCTCTCCATGGGACTGGTAGACAAGGCTGAAATTGAAGACTATTGGGCGACGTTTTGGCCCACACTCACCCCTGGCTTTGGGGAGGTCAAGGAGCTCTCCCTGGATAAAATGACCATCGCATTCAAGGGGAGGTCCATCTTGAAGCATTATAACCCCAGAAAGCCAGATAAATATGGCCACGGAGCATATGTTTTGAGTGAAAGCAATACGGGGTATGTTCTGCAGTGGTCACTTCACACCGGCCAGTATTCTGGTGAAACCGGTGCCACCAATCGTATTGTTCATCCCTTCTTGGGCCCATATGTGGGGAATGGGACGAGGTCTACATGGACAGCTACTACACCGCACCGACCCTTGTTGACAAGTTGGCCCAAAAAGGCATTGGTTTGTGTTGGACAGTCGGAGCAAATTAAGCAGGGGATGCATGGAGGTCTGAAAAAAGACCAGCTAACTATGAAGAGAGGTGACCCACCTATGTTTCTAAGAAAGGGCAGACTATTGGCATGTGCATCATATGAAACAAAACGTGTCAGACTGTTCATGAATTCATGGCAGTATATCGACATAACACATACATTTTCCCACACCGTTTCCAGAAATTGTATAACCGAATTTTCAATGCCCTCCTCAGCATAAGTGTGGTACACTCACTCATTATTTATACCCAGTGTATTCAACCCCCACACAAGCAATCAAGGCCTACAGGTCGTCATCAGTGCCTATCTTGAGGGATACAAAAAGAAGAAAAATGGTGGTAGACCTTCAGCTGAGTAAGCAGAACCTCCAGAAAGACTCACAGAACACCACTGTCTTTGTGAGACCCAGAGCCGGTTTGAATGTGCTGTCTGCTCAGACCGCTCTTGCCCCAGTGGCCAACACCAGACACACTTCAGGTGCAGTCAGTGCGGTGTCGGTCTGTGTCCTGTCCCTTGGAATCTACCATACAAAAAAAATACTAAAAGTGTAATTTGGATTTTTGAAACGGCTGAAAAATGTGGCGCCCAAAGGGTTATTAATATGCAAATTAAGACTTGCCAATAATATTAAATGTAAAAATTAAGGGTCTATATATAGATATAGATATATATCAGCATCAAAATCAGTGTGTATTCCACTTATTTTTACAACTAATAACTTGTTCATGGCTGATATGCCATCCTTCACATCATAATCTGCCCTTGCAGCTGCAGTACATGCAGGTTACAGGCAAGGGGTTTGGGAAATAGGACAGAACAAACTACTACAAGGAATGTGGGCTGTTAAAGCCATAAGCCATTCAAAAAAATTCAAGAAAATGAACGATAATATATGATTTTCTCTCAAAATTAAAATCTGTTTGGTACTATAATCTCCATCCATATGACGCTTTTGTGAGTACAGAGTGTAAAATATTTTCACATCATTTTTCAGATGTTCATTTCAGTACTTCAAATCCTACATGAATGAAACCAATATCAACATTTAGCTCATCTACTGTCTCACATTCTGGGTGAGTTTCATGGACTTATCATGGTTATCTCAGCTCCCTGAGAGCAACAACAACTACAGGCAGAAAAAAATAAAGAATTGTGAAAAAACATGACATTTGCAACACTGTACTTTTCATGTAATTCGTCAAAGCTGACGTAATTGTTATGTGTATAATAAATGAGGTTTAAGGACTGGCTGGAGAAAGAAAGTCAGGGTGCTGACGTTATCAAATTTGGTATTTTGCCCTATAAATGGTTCGAAACATTCTCCTGTGATTAGACTTTCAAGCGCATTCTTTTCAACAAAACATCAAGTTCTGTCTCAACCATATATTCGACTGCATAATCTTTTGATGGTAAGTAAACACCAAGGTCTGACTGATGTATCAGTTACTTCATTACAAATTAAATCAAGAACTTTCCCCTTGTGTTGTCAATACTGTAGTATGTGACTTTGGCGAAGTAAATAGGTCTGTTTTGCAGCATGGCTCTAAGGCATAAGGACGACAAACTGCTCTTAAATTTTGTGAGCGTCGAGAAGAACAAAGAGCATTAAACGCAGCTTTATTTCTCTAGGTGCAGTCAATGTTTACAGACCTGCTGTGTCTGTCCCATTACAGCAGACCAGTTAACCCATATTCTACAAACATATACCAAGCCACTGAAAACACCAAAACAAAGTCAAACTATGCTCTATCAGCAGTGTTAATGTTGAGCATTTGAATTGGAAATGCGGCAAAATGGCACTAACAACATTGTGCGAGGCCAGCAGAGGGTTAAACGAACAAAGATCCTTGAAAAAACAGTCCAATTCTCCAGTTCTTGCCCCAACCCACACAAGTTACTCCACAGTACACACGTAAAAAGAGGAAAATAGTGCCATGCATATCATTCATTAGCAGCAAATAAAATATATTCTCTCTAATAGTGCCCCTAAATCCCCGAGCACCACACAAACAGAGCTAAAAGAGGGAGAGATGCAAAAAGGAAACGCGGTCTCCCACAAGTGCTTGTTAGGCCCAAATTATTACGCCGATGAATAATTTTAAAAATAAATAAGAAAATAAATAAATAAAAAAAGAAACATTTATAGATCTAACTATTATCAGAGGAGCGGCAGATCTGTTTGCCAGCGCTCCCCGGGCGCCTTTGAAATACGCCTTTGTTTTTCCGATGCTTTGATCTGCTGGAGCTAACCTATCGGATCGCGGCACCTAAGCCCTGTTAGCGGTTTTGCAAGCACTTCCTGTTAAAAGTTTACTCGACGAGGCCCCGCGCTAAGTGGTAATCATAACAGCATTATTATTAAAATTCTTGTAATTAAAATGCAGCGGGGAGTTGTAAATAAAAGGCGGCCATTTTGAAGCAATAGAAGTTTATTATTTCTCCATCTCTGTCCTTCCCTTAACTTCCTTTCAGCTATTTGCCCTTATTCACACTAACAAACCCCTCAGAGTTGTTGTTTATTCCTCTCTCTACTATTCTTGTATGAGATTTAATGCTATTGTTTTTATGCTATTTGTGCTATTTTATAATTTGTCCAATTTCTTCTGTCCTTTGTGTGAACTTCTCTCTCTGATGAATGCACTAGTTGTTCTGATTAGTTGTAGAGGAATAAGGATGTATAGCCTTGCATTGTTTATATAAAAATGTTAGTGCTGATTTTATTTAGATTTTTTTTGTCTTATTATATTCAGAAACAACCACTGATCTGGGCCATTGACACTAGATGTCACCATCAGAGAGGTGAGCGGGGTTGAACTGCAGTGGAACCACAGCCTCTGATGATTGCAACCAATGTAACGATTCATCGCAAATTCACACAGGTGTGGCTCACGACTACAGTATTTTTAGCCCAGGAGAATTAGGTTGTAGACTGGCCCCATTGAGCTTGAACTCATGTGGAAAGCCCTTAAAAATGTTGATTTAGCGAGATGATTTGATCAAGAGATGATTTAGCGGCATTATTGGTTACCACAACTGTGGTGTAAAGAAATGTTAAATAAATTAATTAATAATGCAAATTGTGTTCTGGAGGCTTAATACAACAGACTTCATTTGGTGGCTCCTGGTGTATTTTGGAGGACGCTAAATGCCATAAGTGTCAATACAATTTTATATAGTTTTTCATTGTATCAGCTAGGGTGGTCCTGGAAATGTTGCATTCGTTTTAATTATTTTTGAATGTGTAATCATTTATGGCGATTACAATTAGGCTAAATAGACTTAAACTGTTAAATGCTGAATCATTTTTCATTATTATTTTGAGTCCCTTTATTATTAAATAGTTTTCTATGTGGCTGTACTGACACTGTGACTTCAGTGAAGACATTAAAGACTAAGTTTTTTAACATGGCTCATCTAAATACACAAAGGCCTGCACTGTCCACCCCATCACTGCCTTTACCAAAGCTGTGCATCCGCTCTAAACTCTAAATAAATCAATTAAAAAATAAATAGTGTGATTATCATTGTTTTTAGAGTCAGCAGAGCCTCCACGGTCAGTATTTGTCCACAACACAGAACACAGTGCAGCGCTTGAAAAGCGACTTTTCCGAATCGTGCTTTTTCTGATACATTTCAAAAGTGTATTTATTTTTGCATCTTCAAAATACACATAATGACGGGGGTGTGCGCGCACTTTAATGCCTGTTTGCAAGGTTCCATTCCAACTGTAGCTGGCCTCTGCTGCAGACACGCCCCAGTGTTGCATCTATCTTGACAAATAGGTATGTTGTTGCTGAGATTCAATGTATATGACATACTGTATACACTGAGATGCATCTGAAAGTCCCCAGTGTAAAGGAAGGTGCAGCATGTAAATTTCGATCACTTAAAAAATAAAAGCAGATTGACATTTCTAAAAAAAGAATTTGCAAAGAATTGCTAAATAAATTTGCCCACCAAAAAAATTTGCCTTAAAAAAGAAATGGCATGTTTCAAATTCAAAATTGGAGAAAAAAAAGACAAAAGCCTTTTTTAAATAGGCAACTGAAAAACTCATTCCACACTTTAAATTAGGTTGATACAGAAAAAACACACACATGCACGCGCATTCACACGCACGCACACACACGCACGCACATGCACACACAATGCTTAAAATAAAAAGGGGCAATGTTTCCCCAGAACGTCTCCCGTTTAATTTTTTCACTTGCCTCAAACAGAAAACTTCTTTTTAAAAAAGCATTAAGTGAATGTGGCTAATGCTAAGGAAGTGACAGTAAACCAGGTCACTTCCTTAGCATGAGCCACATTAGCTTAACACTTATTCTGGGGAAACAGCGCCCCTTTTTTAGTGTGGAATGTTTTTATTTTTTATTTGTCATTTTTAGGTAAGCCTTTTTAATTGTAGTTATTTAAAAAAAAATGTTTTTTGTCTTTTATTTTTCAGTCAACAATTTACATTTTGATTAGACCTATCTGCATCTTCTTAAAATGAGACATTGTTTATTTTTTTAATGGACTCTATTTAAAAAAAATAATTTTGGGGGGGGGGGGGGGGGTGAAC
>JAVQKC010037816.1:0-12052 GCA_036025475.1 Philypnodon macrostomus
CCTGGTATAGACCTGGTTTAGACCTGGTTTGGATCTGGTTTAGACCTGGTTTAGATCTGGTTTAGACTTAGTTTAGACCTGGTTTAGATCTGGTTTAGACCTGATTTAGATCTGGTTTAGACCTGGTTTAGACCTGGTTTAGATCTGGTTTAGACTTAGTTTAAACCTGGTTTAGACCTGGTATAGACCTGGTTTAGACCTGGTTTAGACCTGGTTTAGATCTGGTTTAGATCTGGCTTAGACTTAGTTTAGACCTGGTTTAGACCTGGTTTAGACCTGGTTTAGACTTAGTTTAGACCTGGTTTAGACCTGGTTTAGACCTGGTTTAGACCTGGTTTAGATCTGGTTTAGATCTGGTTTAGACCTGGTTTAGATCTGGTTTAGATCTGATTAAGTCCTGATTTAGATATGGATTAGTCCCATTATTCTTTATTAGTTTAATCCTGGTTTACATCTCTTTTAGTTCTGGTTAAGTCCTGGTATATTCATGGTTTAGACTTGAACTGGACCTGGTTAGCAAAATGGTCTCCAGCCTAGAGCAAGGGCGCCTTGAAAATGAAGTGCTTCTATCGGCTTTGCAGAGCACTATGACCTTTAAGTAATCAGATAAACAGTCCAATAAAACAGACTTGTATACTGCAAAATACTACCACTGACAAACTAAATTCAGTCACTTCACTTCTTCCTCTACAAAAACAACAGCATAACCCCACAGCTCTGATCAAAGGGAACCATGGGAAAAGTAGTTTTTCTCACACAGCGCTCTGATGATAGGAGTGTCTTTTGAGAGGGGTTTTCGGAGGACTACATTCCCACAGCTTGGTATCGCTCTTTCATCTCAGGGGGATGTAAAAGAGAAGGGTTTGCCACTCAGTAAAAACAACAGCTGCCAGTTTAAAACAATAGCCCCAGCATCAAACAAAAGGCAGGGACGAGCAAGAGAGAGAGAGGAGAGTTAGACTAAAGTGTAAACACTGAAATGATAAAGTGAAAGATGAAACTCTTTAAGTCCACCGCTTCTGGTACCTTTTATCTCCTGTTATGTGTATTTTGTGTTTATTAAAAAATGCTTTCGGTGAGGCTACAGGTATTTAGGGAGACAGTTTTGCCCTCAAAGGTATATTGTGTACTGTATTTTGTGTGAATGCGTTATACTAGGAATAAGAACATTATATGACATAGCTCCTGTGTGGTACAAAGAATGTGGAGGTGAGTGTCGGATGCAACATTAACAATGTGTTCCGGCCACAGCGTGCTCAAAATCAATCATGCGTGTGAGACTTACCAGGAGGAGGGGCGTCTGTCGGGTGAACTGGAGAGAGAGCGCCTCCGGTGGTGGGAGGAGGAGCTGCAGGAACCAGAGTGGGACCTGGAGCGTGATCGGGACCCACCACTGGTCCAGCAGAAGTGCCTGGTGGGAGACAGGAGGAGGGAGGAGGGTGGGGACAGGGAGCCTCGTGAAGGGGAGCAGCTGGATGGAGGAGAGGAGCTGGGGGAGCAGTCAAACAGGAGCTCCAGAGGAGTGCCCTCCCAGGGGTTCAGGAACCGGTTCTCCCGGCCGAGATCCAGGTCGTCATGGAAGGGTAAAAAGCCTGGGTGCAGGTAGCTGGATCCAGGAGGCCTCTGGGTTGAGTTGTCTCTTCCCACCTCCTTCTCCAGAGACTGAGGAGCTGCAGGCTTCTCTTCTCTCTCTTTGTACAGCGCTTTTATGGGGTTTCCAAAGTGCTTGTTAAGTTCTGCACGGATTTCCTGGTCGCACATGAGTTTCCGGTTGGTGGCAGAGGATATGTCATTTGAGATCTCTTGTGAGGGGTTTTCTTTCTTCATAGTTTGGGCCTCTTTGTCCAGCGTGGTCATAGAAATGGATGAAGCTGACACTGGAGAAGATGAAGATGTATATGAAGATGGTTGTATGGTTAAGTCTTTACATTCTACATGCCTGTCCTCTGGAGGAGTGACCGCTGCTGTAATGGTGGCTGTGCTGCTGTCCTTCTTAGCGCCTGCCTGACAGTAGTCATGGTCACTGTGTCCACGAGACCGCTTGGTGTTACTAGTGCCATGTTGGTCCTCGGCAGCACCCCCTGCTAAATGCAGGAAGAAAGGGAGAGCGCTGGTCGCTTTGCTCAGTTGGGCGTAAAGCTCAGTCTGTTCGGGACCCTTCCTGATGGGGCCCCCGCCTGAGGCAACTGGGGCCGGGGCCAGAGCGCCGGGGCCCGCCTCGCTCAGCCTGGCTCTTTTGCACGCCAAGGCCGGCGAGGAACATGAAGACAACTTGGTTTTGAGAGATGCTTTGAAAGGATTCTCTTGACTGACTTTGTGTGGGGGCGTGGTAGGTGGTGTCAGACCTGGAGACAGACAGAAATACAAAGGTTGATATGGGACAATAAATTCATAATCCAAACCTTCCCAAATAGCCCTTAACTCGTTCCTCTATATATTATATATATAAGTATATATAATCTATAAACTACATGCCGGATTAAAATATTCCCTTTCACTCACCCTAATCCTGATCTCGATTTTATTGCAATCTTGACAGATTAATGTAATGCTTGGTGTAACTTAATATGGTGGTGTTGTAATACGGATCACTTGCCATCCGCTTCCTTTGTGACCTTGGAAAGATCCCTTTTTATGAAAATACACAACATAAAACCCTGCAGAGGACAAAGCTAATGCATCTGATGACAACAATTAAAGCACGTGCACAATACACACTGGACGCCAGCCAAGTCATCTGAATCAAAACGTAAGGCTTTTCATCAATGGAAAGGGGATCGATGGTTTCAGGGGTAATCAACAAATTCTCCTAAAAAGTGTTTGTGTTTACTACTTTATTTGCAAAAAACTCAAATGTAGCCCTTTGAAAGAAAAATAGTACATTTTAAATACCAATATATACATTAGGATACAGATGGTTTTGCCTACACTGGTTCTCAAACTGTGGTACGGGTACCACTGGTGGTACGTGGGCTCTCTCTGGTGGTACCCGGTTTTGTCTTGCTTAGTCCTAGTTTAGTGCTGGTGGAGACCTGGTTTAGACCTGTAGCAGGATTAGTCATGGTTTGTGTCTCTAGTTTGTAAATGTTTTAGGGTTTAGATTACACTTAATTAAGGCCTAACGTAGTCTTGGTTTATCTGTGGGTTAGTCCTCAATGGTACTTGGGTCACCACGTGTTTTCTGAGGTGGTACTTGGTATGAAAAGTTTGATTTTTTTTAACACCCAGAAGAAAATACTGGAAACATGAAATACAAGCTAAATTCTATGTTGTCATGGCGAGGTGTCTGCATTGTCAAAGTCTGGCAAATGGGTTGTCATTCTTCTCAGATGGCATGTTCCTATCGCTCATGCCCCCTCCCCAGCTACACCCACCAACCCCGCCTTCTACAGATTTACAACCAGACAGATGGCATTTATATGGGAAATCCTGAGATGAGCCCACTTTATAGCATTGTTAATGCACTCCCACAAACAGCCAAAACCATTACATCCATTCTCTCCCAAGTCTTGTATGTTCCTCTATACTCTGCTCCTTCTACCTGTGCCATCCTTCAATCTATGGAGCCTGGCCATATACTGATACATACCTAATATCAATTTCTTGTCTTGATACCGGTAAGATTTGCAGCTTTTTATAAAACAGCTTCCCAAAAAACCCACAAAATTAAACAGTCATTTTGGTCATATCACCCATACTTCAAAATCTCCTGTCTGTTTGCCTGCTCTCTCTGTCTGTCTGCCATCTTTCGATCTCTCATTCTTGTATCTTGCCATCTTCTCTGTCTAACAAATATGCCCACACACCCTGTATACCCACCCGCATGCACTAACAGTCTCTCACTAGACGCAGCCACTTTGAAACACCTACGCTCTTCTCTGTTCTCTGCCGTTCCTTATAATGCATCATTCTTCTCCCCCTTCGTCGGTGAATTGCACCAAATGACAGCTATTAGTATTAAATCCAGTGTTCGAGCGTTCACCGGAGAAGACAGCTTGGCAAAGAGAAAGTGAGTGAGCCGGATACATAAATATTCCGAGTTGTGCAGTGTTTGGAATGGCAGATCCGGGGAGCTTATCATAGTCCCAGTTATTACCCGGGAATGTCTAGATGTAGCTATGCAAAATAGAGTTTACATTATTCACTGGCAGCAGAGGAAGACGTAGGCATAAATATTAGGGCTGCAAAATATATTGCAAATTTATTGTTTCAGCAATATCAACAAATATATAATATCCGTATCACAAGAAAGTAGCTGTATTGCATAATATCTGATATCTTCTTTTTGCAGCCACAGTTTTGTTCTGGTTCAGCCCTAGTTTAGTCCTGGTTTAGTCCTTGTTCAGCCCTGGTTCAGCCTTGGTTTAGTCCTGGTTCAGCCCTGGTTTAGTCCTGGGGTCAGCCCTGGTTTAGTCCTGGTCTAGGCCTGGTTTAGTTCTGTTTAGTCCTAGTTTACTTCTGGATGAGTGCTGGTTTAGTCTTGGTTTTGTCCTGGTTTAGTCCTGGTTTCGCCCTGGTTTAGTCCTGGTTTGGTCCTGGTTCAGCCCTGGTTCAGCCCTGGTTTAGTCCTGGTTCAGCCCTGGTTTAGTCCTGGTCTAGGACTGGTATAGTTCTGATTTAGTCCTGGTTTAGTCCTAGTTTACTTCTGGATGAGTCCTCTTCTTCTTTAGTTAATCTTAACTATCTATTTCAAAAAGCATACCCAACCCAAATATTGTCAGTTATAGCAATATCACAATATTAAAAATCACACGTTTCTTGATTACTGTGCAGCTCTAATAGACATACACAATCCCAATGAAAAGAAAAGTGAGCAGGAAAAGGCGGGGTCTGTGGGCGGCACAATGAAGCACCATCTGTCCAGAACGACGTATGCGTGGGGTCATAAACTAGAAGCTATTAGCGATGGGGGCGAAATAAATCAGAATTAGATAAATATGTGCCCCTCAGTCAAACTCGCTCATGATGGATGATCCACAGATGCAGACACCAATCACCAGACTGTCAGCGAGAGAGCAAAACTGCGGAGAGAAAGGAAGTGTTTCCAAATCATTTTCTCTTTCCACGTCCAGCTGGAAATTGGGAGTACAAAACCTCGGAGCGAATAACAACTCTGGGCTTAAAGAGTTGATCCGGCAGTAAGCCATGCAAATAGCAACACACACGGACCACCCCAGTGTCACAAGATACAGTAATTAAAGACAACACGGATGCACGGCGTAAATCTATTAGCTTGGCAAGAGATTAGGACCCGAAACAGTCAAATCCCAAAGGGGGCTTCTACTCACTGCCTGTTGCCAGGGTTTATATATTTATTTTCAGTTTTGGCTGAAGAAGACGATCGCTATTGTTTGGTTTAAAGGGTTCTAATTGTACTGACTTCACCATTCTGTGCTTTCTACCATGCCATGCCATAATGCGCTTTCCTTATACATACCCAATATGTTGTTTCATTCATGCATGTTTGAGTAATCCTGTATATTGAGGCGCTGACCTTCTCAGGAGCAAAAACTGCTTGGCTTCACCTTTCTACGTCTATACTGGTGAAAAACGCACCTTGCTACTACTTTTCACTATTTGCATTGGTTGTGAAGTGGGTGTAGTCAGAAGAATACCTTGAAGCTCCCAAAAGTCTAACAAAAACAGCAAATGCTAATCTAGAGGTAAAAAATGTATTCAAAAAGCTTGGAAAATGTCCTCTTTAAAGCGCCTGGCACGGAACAAGATGTGCTGATTTTTACAGATGTTATCTTTCAATGAAGCCACTATTACTACACCACCACCTCATAAAAGTATGAAGTAATATTATGGCATTGGCAGCGCTCCATGGAAAGTTCCAAAGAGTTTAGCATGGCTTGAAGGTGAATTGTGGAACAGCGCGCCAGCCTAACCTCCATCTGGATATAAGTCACACCACAATAATCTCCATTGTCATAAAAGGTTCCTTTTAATCCTCAAAGGACCTCTAAATCAGGATCTTTCACCTCTACTTACCAGGATTTATACTTGGGCTAATATGCAATCCCAAATGTCCACAAAAGAAAAAAGAAGTTCTGTGAAATAGACTTGAAGCTAAAAAGTCAGATTTGGCCGCAGGTTAGTGAATGCAACGGTGTGCAGTAAATATTAACTGCGTGATTGCCCTAGAGCTTTAGTGTTTGCCTTTCTTTAGGTCTCACCAGTTGTAACCTTTGACCATTGAAGCTTATCTACACAAAAGGGTTAAACAGAACTTTGACCGAGGTCAGGAGGTTGGTTTAGGCTTCTCTTGGGGTTTGATGCATGGCAAAATAAATGAAATTGGGGTAGACTATTGAGTAGGTACAGTGTGCCAAAAAAGGCTTAAGTAGAAGTTAAATGAATTGCTAAGGCCAAGCCAATAGCTGTGTTGTGCTGTTCTATAATGTTCTCAACAGAAAACACTACAATGAGCCTAAATAAAGACCAAACCAAGTCTAAATCAGGTCTTAAACCAGCCCTGGACCAAACCAGGCAAAAGCTATGTCTAAACTATGTTCAAACTGAGCAGAATAATGACTAAGCAGCGGTTTCAAAAATCAACAAATCTAAATAAATCCTTAACTGCAATAAACTCTTGAGAATTTAAATAGTAATGACATTGACAAAACAACATGCCTGCTTTGTCCTGCCACAAAAAAACCATGTCTGTTGATCAAATTGCCTGTGTATCTAGGGACACATACAGCCAGCAAAACAATGGGCAGTTCATAAAGGAAAAACTGAATTAAGCAGCAAAACCAATTAAAACAATAACATTCGCCGATCCAATTTTCTTTTGATGTGTGGACTTAGTAAGCTGTCAGTCAGGGAGCATTAGATCTAATAGAAGGAATAGGAGCAGCATATTAACTCAAGGGGGCAGAGGGGGTGGGAGGGGCTTGTTAATAAACCCCACGGAGATTGGAAACCCTAATCAATACTCCTGAGACATAAAACGCTTTTGTGTGCCTTCACCTTGAACTCTGAACTGTGATGGAAGCAGGATTAACCCATTAATATCTACAAGCCCAGGATACTCAGAGTCATCTGAAATTTAATACTCAACATAAAGGGGACCTATTTTGCTAACTGGACTTTCCTGAGATTTCATACAAGTGAAGATTTTTTTCATAAGTCAATTTGAATAAATAATGTAATTTTAAAACGTGAAATGCTAATTCAGAGGAGAGCAAACCTGAACGTGTATGATATGGTCCCTTTAAAATGCTTACCTGGGGTTCCAGCAATCTCCACACTTAATGTGCGTTCAATGGATTTGTTCTCAAACGGTGATCCCTTGAGGTCACTGCAAGACAAAAAAGTGCACCTTTTTCATTTAAATGCACAATTAGGGTTTTCTTCTTTTGATTTGAGTAATGGAAATGAGAGTCACAAAAATGCCTCAACTTGGATTCTAGTCTTTTTTTTTCAATTGTTTTTTTAAGTTTTTCTAGATTTTTTTTCTTGCCTGAAATAATGTGGAAAAACTTCTCAGACTTACTTTGGAGACTCTGGGGTCAAAGGAAGTGGCAAGGTGGTTGGTTTGGCTGCAGAACACAAAGGAGCATGGGTAATTATTAATCTAGTAATAATAACACTCAAGTCCACATTCTGCAATTAACAGTTAATGTCAAATTGGTTAATTAATAAAAACACTACAAAAACACCCAACCCTGGTTAGAAAAACATCTACTTTACAAGGCTTTGTGATTGACCCCATACTAAACAGTTTATGCTCTAAGATAGACTATTCACTCGGTGAGGCAGGATGGAGTGATGGTATGTGTATCACAGGGCCTACTCACAGACACATTATAAAACACTTATAAAACCAACAACAAGCAGATCCAGAATGAAAGACGTACAGCGACGATGCCACAAACAAGACAATGATAGTGGGTGAGCCCCTCTCTGGACACTCAAGTCATAACCACATGCACCAACAGCAGAGAAGGGGGAAAATGAGAGAGAAAGGAGAGTCAAAGAAGCTTGTGCAGTTGCCCGAGGCTCTGGCCGCCTTGTGCTCCAGCTAAAGGGGAGATGGCTTTAGTTGCACAACTCTGAAGTGCAGCGCCCGGGCCCAGAGACTAAATGTATATATTCAGCACACTCTGCTCAATCAGCCAAAACATGGTTCAAGGGTCGACTTTATGAGTACAAGACATACAGTAGCAAAACAAGGCTCAGCCCCTTTCCCACCCCTCCTTTTTTGGCTAATTTTAATTTCAAAAACTGCCTCTGGGAATAGCAAAAAGCATTGGCTAGCAGGCTGTTTTTTTGTGAATGCCCTCAGAATGACTGTTAGATTCGAATTAGAATATGTGTTAGTCGTGAAGTCAAACTGGGAAGTGGTTAGAGCAGGAAAAGAGAGAGCAAAGATAAGGCCAGTGGGGGATGCAGTCATTATTACCTAACAATGGGTGGCCCTGGTCGTCGGGGTGCTCGCTGAGTGCCTGCCTGTGTGGGTGCCCTTGCCCTGCTCTGATGCAGGGAGGGGCGGGGAAGAGTGGGCTGGGTGGGCCCTGTGAGAGCAGCGTTGCTGGGCTGCAGCCCATGACATGGTCATCATCAACATAAACACCATCATCATTATCAGCATTATCATGGTCATCCTCCCTAAAGCCCCCTGGACTAGGCCACCCCAGCTCTAGTCCAAAGCCCAGGTTCATCCCTGAGTCTGGCTGGGACCCCCAGCTCTCTAGATCAAAGGTCAGCGGTGACAACAAGGGCTCTTCAGCCTCATCGTCTCTAACTTCACTTTTCTCTTTAAACTCTTCCTTCTCCGTCTGAGGTGAACAGTTTTGGGGAGTGCTCGGTAAAGGACTGTGGCTGC
Source organism: Philypnodon macrostomus (assembly GCA_036025475.1). Classification (NCBI taxonomy): domain Eukaryota; kingdom Metazoa; phylum Chordata; class Actinopteri; order Gobiiformes; family Eleotridae; genus Philypnodon; species Philypnodon macrostomus. Next base: position 8,834 of record JAVQKC010037816.1, read on the forward strand.
GTGTGTGTACGTGGACCTGGTACAGAGCGGGCTTTGGTTTAGAGGTGAGCAGCTGGCTGAGTAAAGGATGGCCTGGCTTCTCATCTCTTTTCTTAATAGTCAGTGTCATGTGCCTATGCGCTGCGTGCTGGGCACCACTACTATTAGTACGGCCTCGCCTGCCAAAGCCCTGACGAGCCTGAGTGGCACCTGCAGCCTCTCGGCAATGCCCACAGCTGTGACTCACCTCTCTGGGAGGGAGGGAATAAGAATGCATATACCTAATAAAGCTAGCGGCGGCCAGGCGGCCCCTGTCGCCTGGCGGCCTTCCTTCTTCACTGGGCGCTCTGTGCTCCGGTTTGGGGCGGGCATGGCCGCAGCTCTGGGACTCCTGATCATGGTGAGCATGGCAACGCTGCCACTTCCCTGCCCCAACACCAGGCACACTACACTCGCCAGCAGCCCGGCGCTCACCTCGCTGCTGCTGTTGTTGTGATGACACCACCGACTTCTTCTTGGCTGAACAGGGCGAGGATGAGGAGGAGAGGGAGGAGAACGAGGATGTGGACGATGAAGAAGGCGAGGAAGACGAAGATGAGGCACCTAAACCGAGCCCACTCTTGTCTCGGACACTGCCCGGCCCCCAGGGGCCCTTGGCTTCACTGGCTTTGGTGTGGAGCAGGATGTCATCGGTGGCTGTCAGGTATTTGAGCAGCTCGGTACAGGGCCGCCTCACCGGACGGTTCTGTTGGCCCGAACCCCCTCGTGCTTTGCCGTTCCAGGGGTTCTCCGTCTGCTCAAGAGAAGAGAGAAAAAATATTCAGTTTAGACTTAGTGCAGCTGGCAGCTGTAGGAAAATATGAGTTTTTAAGTGCACACCAAAATAAAAGAAGAAAGGGGTGGGGCTGGGGAGAGGCTAAAGTCAGACAGGCTGTGCACAGTGGTTGCCTGACTGTCTGGGAGGCAATGGTGGGAGTGCCGTCCCATCATCTTAATTGCGTGGCCCTCGGAGCACACCATGTCCTCCGGGAGGCCTCATTCACTCTGCTCCAGAAACAGATGACTCAAAGGCACATGAAAATAGAGCATATGTGGAAGGTTGACGCGCTGCGTTGTGCAAACACTGTATATACAGCCACACAAATCTGTGTTTACCACACTATATCTTCATATCCAGATGCTTTTTTATATCCAGAGGATTTCAGGCACCAGAGAAAGCAGAACAAATAGAGATTTCAGACATTTTTCTCAAACAAGAGCAAATGATGTACTGGAAGCTAAATATAAAATCCAACATGGAGCATGCCATGTCCCAATGCCAAATGCAAAGAGATGACTGAAATCACATTCTTCAATTATTCACATTCACAACCACAACCATATGATACTTAAACAGACCACCATTAATCCTAATCAGCTCCACCCTTAAAAAAAAAAAAAAATCTGTTGTGAGAGCCATCTAATGAGAGCATCAAGTCTGATATTTTGATCTTGTCATCTCAAAGCTTCAATCCCACCTGTCGTTTATATATTCATATATATTTTTACCATACCACGGCAGATAAGTGGAGGAGCTAATGATGCTGATGCCGCGCCTGGAAAAGCCCAACAGCAATCAGCCTGTTTTCATTACGAGATGGCCCCCTGGGAGAGCAGGCAAGAGCTGTAGTCAAATCTCTTCTAAAGGGGGCCACCAAAACACGAGTGAGGCGAGAGAAGAGCATAGAAATGAACAAGTAAATACATAGGTGGTTTTCAAACTTTTCACACCAAAGATTTGTCTATCCAAGTAGCTTTATTTTGGATTAAGATGACACTAAATCAGGACTAATTCGTGTCTAGTAATAGAATAGAGTTGTGGATAAATGTAGAAACAAATATTATTTAACAGGGACAGAGCAGGAACCATACAGGAGGTAAAAACCAAAATTAAACCAAGACTAAAACAGAACTAAACCAGGTCTGGGTCTAAACTAGGTCTATGACAGGTCTAAATTAAAGTCTTAACCGGGTCTTAACAAGTACTATACCAGGACCAGCAGGATTAAAACAGGTCAGACCAAAACTAAAGCAGGTCTCAAGACAAAAAACAGGAGTAAGCCCAACTTAATCAGAAACAACCCACGTACCACTAGCGATACCTGCACCACAGTTTGAAAACCACTGCACTGTGGGAGTATATGTGAGTGGAATAAGCATCGGGGCAGAGCTCGTGTTGTGTACATTTGTCACGTTGTTGTGCGTCCCTACCTTGACGACGGCAGGTGGTGGTCTGATCCGCTGGTTGCTGTTGGCTGCATGGTTCTGTGCCTTGCCACCTGTGTATTGATTATAGCTGAGCTGGGAGTTTGCGGGTGCCAGAAGGAGCTTCTTCAGCTGCGAACGGACCCAGGAAGAAGGGGAAAATGGAGGAAGAGGTTAGGTTATGCAAATGTATATCCCATGAATTTATCTCCTACAATTTTGGCTACAATGAAAGGGCCAGTACCATTGTATAATTTAAACACTATTTTAAAAACCCAGGACCCAGACTTCACTTTCACACCCTTACACTCAAAGACAGTTAATTCCCATGAGCAGAAAGGACTTGATTTTGTATTCATGTTGATTGGCCCAGTAATCACAGAACCATAAAAGCATCTGCATCTTGACATTTTAGGAGAAGATTCTACCATGGATTTTTTTTCTCACATTTTCCTGCACTGGTGTTTGAAATGTACACAAAACAAAGACCGACTGATTGTATTGGCATAAACAGTCTAGCCTGTGTGGCGAAAGGTCGGCCAGAAGCAACCACTATGGGACAAAAGGATAATGGCATTTTGTCACAAGACACCTGTATTGTCAACTTATTTGCAACTTCTATCCATTCATCTATCCATCCATTCATCTATCATCTATCTATCTATCTATCTATCTATCTATCTATCTATCTATCTATCTATCTATCTATCTATCTATCTATCTATCTATCTATCCATCCATTCATCTACCTATCCATCCATCTATCCATCCATCCATCTATCATCCATCCATTCATCCATCCATCCATCTATTTATCTATTTATCTATCTATCTATCTATCCATCCATCCATCCATCTATCCATCCATCCATCATCCATCTATCCATCCATCCATCCATCTATCCATCATCTATCCATCCATCTATCTATCTATCTATCTATCCATCTATCTATCTATCCATCTATCCATCCATCATCCATCCATCCATCCATCCA
>JAVQKC010037831.1:0-37471 GCA_036025475.1 Philypnodon macrostomus
TCCGACTCACCCGAACCCCAACATTTCTTCTCTTGAGCTCATCCGACTCACCCGAACCCCAACATTTCTTCTCTTGAGATTATCCGACTCACCCGAACCCCAACATTTCTTCTCTTGAGCTCATCCAACTCACCCGAACCCCAACATTTCTTCTCTTGAGCTCATCCGACTCACCCGAACCACAACATTTCTTCTCTTGAGATCATCCAACTCACCCGAACCTCAACATTTCTTCTCTTGAGCTCATCCGACTCACCCGAACACAAACATAAATTGTATAGTACCATTTTACTAACAGCTATATTAGTCAGCATTGAGAATGACATCTGTGCTGCCTTACTCCCAGAAAGTTAGAGCAGACAGAGATGATTATTGATTGCCACCATCTGCTAAATAGACTAGATTAGTCAGAAACACCACCCAATTAAGCTCCTCAAATCCAGGTATCTGCCAGGAAGCTGTGAAAGCCACAATTAGGCTCTTTACAATCAATATACTGTAAACTGCTGGGCTTTTTCACTGAACCCAATTGAGCATCTATCAATAGTGTCTGGGGGGGATGGAGGAAGAAAAAGAAAGTAACCTGCCCAAAAGACAAAAGGAGCAGAGTCAAGGAGAAAGAACAAGCTTAGAGGTAGAGGAAGCTTTATGGAGGCGTAGATGAAGTCAAGTGTGAAACAGATGCAGCTCAGCGGAGAGCAGTGAGGCCAATGAAGCTTGTAGAATGCTTCAAAAAGGGCAATCGATTCACACACACAGGCATTAATCTACACAATCTGAGTGAGTGGGTGGTGATGGGGGTAAGGTAAGTGATGGAGCAGAGAGATAGAGACTGATTACGGCCGAGCACTGACAGAAGAAAGGTCCCGTGGGGTGATATGAACACCAACACGTTCAGAAGTCCACGCACACACATAAATACGCAGCAGTGATGGAGACACCGCCCCATATTCAGCCCCATGGAGGCCCGCTCTAATACTACTCATCATTTTAATCGGCCTTTATCTCGAGCATTTCTGCATACGCGGTAGAGAAAAGAAGTACGACGGGACAGAGGAGAGTGAGATGGTTCTAGTGCTGAAATTAGGACAGAAAAGATGGTTCTGCTGCTGAGAAGGTGGTGGAGGAGGGTGAAAAGGTTCTGTTGCTGAAGTGGTGATAAGGCAGATGAGAGTAAGACAGTTTTGCTGTTGAGGTGGTGATGAGGAAGAAAGAATAGGATGGTTCTGCTGTTGAGATGGTGATGGGGAGGGAAGAATAGGGTGGTTCTGCTGTTGAGGTGGTGATGGGGAAGACAGAATAGGATGTTCTGCTGTTACGGGGGTGATGGGGTAAAATGATTCTGAATGCTGAATTTTTACTTCAGCTTGATAACCCAAGACTTTACAAGAACTAAACGATTTGAAACATGTTTTTAAATGCTCCCCCTCTCCCCCTCTCCCCCTCTCCCCTCCCCCAGTCTTCTTCTTCTTCTTCTTCTTACGTTATCATGGCTTTTCTCCACATGAGGGGATTGTGCGGACCCTCGGAGCAGAAAATGGAGCCTAGTGGAGAGAAACAGCACAGATAAAAAGTCAGACTGCCAAATGGGCACACACACACACACACAAACACACACACAAACACACAAACACACACACATCCCCCTCACAAAATGTACTTACAGCTTAGAGGCTACATACAAGAAGATGCTGTGAGGACATTCATAAAGTAGGATTTGTTAAATGCAAATATAACTTTTGTGATATGTGCTTGTATCATTCATATTCTTCATCACATTCTTGTTCTATGGGTAATTACGACTGGTGCCTATCCCAGAAACTAAGCTCCATAGGCGGGGTACACCCTGGACATCAGGCAGCTAGTCGCAGGGCTGACACAGAGACAAACAAACAGTCACTTACATTCATCCACTAATATTAGCTACCTAGAGTCAGAAACCCTCCCAATACATGCATGTCTTTGGAAGCCAGAGTATCCGGAAAAAAAACCCACAGTAACACGAGGAGGACGTGCAAACTACACCCAGAGAGGTTGTAGTCGACCAGTCAGTATTAATTATAGTATTAGTACTACTCTGTCAGTGGTAACATGAGAGTTTTTTCATTTGTTTTGTTCTGGAGAAGATCTGTTAACATCAGTTTCCTTGACCTATCGTCTCCTTCGGCGACAGGGTAGAAAAATATGGAACCAACTCTCAACTAAAAGAACACTTCATCACACCATCATTGAGGGACATTAAAGTGTGTTGTTTCTCCGTCAGACAAAAGGACGTGAAGACACACAAACAAGAGTTTTATCACCAGAGTAGGATTATGGAAATCAGGGTGAGATCTGTAGTGTGCTAATCCTTACTGCAGCGAGCAATCCCATAAAAAAGAGTTAGAGTCAGATTAGGCGGCAGATTAACCGCGTAGCCACGCACATATTTAACTGATTAAAAGCCTTGAAATCCAGAGACTCTGGGGAAGGGGACTGGTGCGTTCAGGGGAGCTGTCTGGAGTCAGTAAAAATGTGCGCTCGCTGTTCTGTTTATGTGAGTGTGTAGTCGTCACAGAGCTGGGGATAAAATAATAGAGATTAGTGGAATGCAGGGATTAAGAGGCAGACTGGAGATTTGAAAGCTTTGAATACATTTGTTACTTATTCCCGGTTCGGCTTGGGACTCTAATGAGGGATCTGTGGATGTATTCACACTGGGTTTAAAAGTGGTCAAGATAAGATTTGTGCAGTGTGAACAACCCCAAGGCTTTTTAATCTGGTTTCGGTCACTTCCATGTGACCTTCCACCGCTTTATCCATTGTGACTAAAGCTGCAAAGACCAAATACTTAACTGATAAAACACCCAATTGTTTAAAACTGAGGTTTCCGGAAATTGAAATAAAAAATGCATAAAGTGACCCCTCAAACCTGTGGATGTTAGGTAAGACCTCTGTCATTTTATATTCAAATTACCTGTGTGATTATTTTACAGAGCCCCTAACTACATTGTATCGATCTCATTAAGTACAATGTAATACACTGTGTAACAAACTGTAACTACATTGTATCTATCTCATTAAGTACAATGTAATACACTGTGTAACAAACTGTAACTACATTGTATCGATCTCATTAAGTACAATGTAATACAATGTGTAACAAACTGTAACTACATTGTACCTAACCCCAACCTGAACCATTCTGTATGTGCAATGTATGTATATGTTATTACAGTTTGTTACACAGTGTATTACATTGTACTTAATGAGGTTGATACAATGTAGTTAAGGGCTATGTGTAAAATAAAGTGTGACTGTAAAATAAAAACAAAATCCAATGCTTTGCAAAGGTCAGAAAAATGATTTCAGATGTTGAATGACAAAAGCAATGGCTTCTGTATGTGTCATTGATCCATGCAATGATACAATACATACAATATTATAATATAGAATCTTTCAAATAATATTCTTAGCCTTTAGCCACTTTCCCAACTTTTCCCAACGAGTGTTGCTGCCATCAATTTGAAAACGTTGAGACATGTTCTATTGTGATTAAAAAGTTTATTTGCAGATACTTTTTATTCCGTTTTTGTTTACACTTATACAGTGTCTCAACATTGTTTCCGATCTGGGATTGGGGACTTGCTTGTCTCCAGGGAGCTAAAGAAAGAGACTAATCACAGAGACAAATGCCTACATGAGTGAATTGACGAAACGTGCCCAAAGGAAATGCTAAGAAAGCTCCATAAACTATCTTTTGAGACAAGCTGACAGCGGCCAGTGAGTTAGCTGCAATTTATGGACGCGGACACAAAAAGAAAGTTCCCGGTCTTCATTGGAGGCCAGTGAATCCAGAATGAACTCTTTTTATGAGGCTGACTTTGGCTGCGTGATGGCACGGACACAAAGCGGCCAACAATGGGGACGCAGTAAAGGGGGAGTAGGAACAAGATAGCAGCACAAAGGCAAGAATCAACTTTCACGTGGAACAATGCAGGCAAGAGAAACTGGCCCAGCTGTTTTTAATGGCAATGCATTGACAGGAGGGATAGCTATTTGAAAATTACATAGTTTTTTTTGTTTGTTTTTTTTTTACCCCCCACGAAAAAAAAACCCTTTGCATTGTAAGCAGCACTGACCCGCATTCAAGCTATGTCCAGCACAAAAGATACAGCTGGAAACCTGCAAGACCACCAACCACACTGCACCGGGATAGAGCCAGTCGGTGACGAAGTATACCAACATTTACAGAGCGTGTGCAAAAAAAGGTACTTACAAACTTAATAAATGCCTCCTCAAATACACACACAAAGAATGTACAAACAAGTTAGAAAACAAAGGGCCTCTTGTAACAGGCCTCAGGATCTTGATGAAAAATTCAAACAATATTAAACGAGGAGTGTCAACAGCGCACACACTTATGCTGAGGGCCCTTCAAACAGACAGAGTAACTCGGCACACACATTATCCCGGCACAGTTTAGCCTCTTAGTGTAATGATGATGGCAGCTTTAAACCAGGCAGTGCCTTTTGAAATCTCGCCCTGCTGCAAACATTGCGGTATAGAGGCGGGAGGGGTAAAAGAAACAAGGAAAAAAACACGTGAGGGGTTGTGGTGCCCAGGCATGTCATTTCCTGAGGGATTTACCTGACTCGAAAAATGTCACGGGTCACCTGGATCCTGGGACCTTCTGCTGCCCTGTCCAGCACTGACCACTTCATCAGGGGGCGCGCTCCTGAAAGACAGATTAAGGTATCAGTGCTGAGGGATTCCAACTGTGCTCCAGCAGGACGTCCCAATGTAATGCCTCCTGACAGGTAAGCTTTGGGACACCTACATCCATCAGGGATCCGTCATCGCAGGCTGAGAGAAAGAGAAACAACACACAACTCTGTAAGTGCCTACAGATGGGGCAAAAGGTTTTACTCTATTGAGAAATGTATCAGTTGTTGGGTTTTAATAGTAATAGTAGTAGTATCAATATGCAGATGTTAGCCGCTTGTTTATGGTTAATATCGCCGTCATTACTGGGCCTATTGACATGGATTAAAAACTGGGGTACAAAGTCAATAAGCATTAGAGGGGATCATAAAAATAATAATAAAAATAGAACATAATAAACTAAAATGAATCAAATGTATTCATAATTAGCACATCATAAACATGTCCACAAACATTGACAACTAAGAGTTTAAATTAGAATAAGAAAAGAGTAAATCAAAGAAATAATGCAATTGTGTCATTTTTGTTTATTTTTCCCATATTTATGTTTGAATTAAATTGCAAAAAAAGGTAAAAATAAGTATAGCCTGCTGCGTGAATATGAGTCACAAGTCTATACATGCTCTGCAAATGACACACCTCCAAAGCACCTGGGATAACCATGACCTGTGAGTGGCTGGAGTGGAATAAAAGTAAAAATTCACTGTCTTAATAATCATTATAATGAAAAAATTCTATTTCATTTTTGTTATTACATTTAAGGGAATTAATGAACTGAAACATCATCTCAAAATAGCAATATAAAACAGCATGCCCCCTTCTCCATCAAGCAAAGGGGAATAAAACCAGTTAATCCAGATGAGGGCCATTAGTGTGTGTATGTGCCATTGCCTCCATGAGCACCTGTAGTCAGCCTGCACACTGGGAGGGACACAGGAAGTGGCCACGGCAGGTGCACTGTTATCAGCTCCACAGAAAGCTCTCTGTGCCGGTCGGTAATCAGAACCAACCAGCGCCACAACAGCTGATCTCCTGAGCTGATGCTGTCCTCTACAAAAGCATTCTCCAACATTTACAATAAAGGCAAATTTCCCAACTTGTGGATCATTTGTATTCCTTTGTTTAGACCGGCTCCACGTTAAGTTGTGTGACATTTACGGCCACTTGCTTTGAAGAGCGGCCAACTGCTGCGTGTGCTGTAAAAGAACCACCTGCCTTGCCTCACCTGCCCTTCTGTGAAAGATTAGACAATAAAAACTGTGCCGTGTTGTGTTAGTGTCATCTAGACAGAACACCTTATACAACAAAAAACCCTCCCCCTTATAATTCTGGCTCTTGCAACAGACAGAACAGAGGATATAAAGAAGGAAAGCTGTTTTCTTTTCTGAGTCTCCCCTCGGCTAAAGCTGGGGTAAACCCGCTAATCCCGCTTGCTGTGATGACTCACAACGGGTGTGGCCAATGTGTTCCCAAAGATAGGTTTTTTGCAGAGTCTGTATATATCAATACAGTTCTTTATGTTGGATTTGTGAATCGTGTGGGGCATTTTACAGCTTTAATTGCTACATTCTATCTCTATTCTAACTTAAGTTTTAAAAAAATACAATGAAAGACAGCATAATACAAACTTCATTTTATATTTCTTGTTTGAGTATTGTGTTTGTAAGATGTCAGAGAATAGGTCCAGTGTTCCACATCATTGTTATTGCGTCTGTATTTGGCCTGGAGACGGTCAATAGGAATCAGCTCTGAGCCTGCTGCAGCCATTGGGGGGTGCACAGAGGCTGCTGCGTCTTCCACTTCCCAGTGTCTTAGTTGTAATGCATCCCTCCACTAACAGGGATCAAGGTATTAGGGATTCAGGTTATTTGTATTGATTTTATGTGCTGTCATGCCGGCCTCCAGGACGCCCTCATATTTGTGGAAATTGCAAATTCCACCTTAGAAATGTCACCAGCGTTTAATCTCTTCCTGAGTGGTCAATATGGGACCCTCGCTCAGGTCCGTTTATTAAACAGAGACCAAGCTTTCCCCTGGTTACCATGACGCTGCACACGGCTGAATCCGATTGGTCCAGACTTAGTAACATGGGAGTGAGGAACTTCAACATTAATAACTTTTGATAAGATCTATGTCAATGGTTGTGAGATTGATGGGGATAAAGATGGTTGACTCAGGATTATGGCCAGAACAAGGAGAAGTTTAAAGATAGGTTTACATGCCCCTTGAGTGGTAATAAGATACATGTGGTTAGGATGTGGATGCTGAAATAATGATTTTAGTAAATGCTACCATAATAGTAATAATAATAACAATTGATTTTTATAAATAAATCAACTTTTTATGTGACAGTACATTCTGACGACTATAGCACCCACTTTTGTAAGTCCAGATTGAGAACTGACAAACATAATTTCTGACATGACTGTAGATGAGCACAGTAAAGTCCGTGTCATTATTCTAGGAGTGCACTTCAAGGTCTATCAAAGCAAACTGCTCTGTTGCATGTGCCAACATTTGCATGCTATTATCATCTTTGCTTTATCCGTGTCATAGCAAATGTTTCTTTTTCTCCACTGTTTACAGGAATGGCCACGACACCCTCCTCTCTCCGCTCACCACAATCAAATTTACTCTGGCTTGAGTACACGTTTAGTGGGGACCATTTATTTGAGGCAAACACTTAGGACTCTCATATGTCATTGACCAGTGTCCACAAATATAATCCTATCAAGTTCAATCTCGAGGATGTCCGCACTGTTGTTTTTAGATGCAATAAATTCAAATAATCCTAGCTATATCACTTCAGTATACAGCCATCTTGTAATATTCACTTTCTTGAGTCCATTACTATTCCAATTTTACTTTTTCATGATACACAGAAAGTTTAGTTACAGTGCACATATAGGAAGAGCAGTGCTAACAAACACAGGTCTGCTGCGGTGGATAACAAGCATGCACACACCCTTTCTTCCTTGTTGATAAACCCCTGTGTCTTCCCAAGCCCTCAGTTGACATGTACCTACAGAGAAAGCCTTAGCAAAACAAGCAAGACCCTTGTAAATATGCAGTGCCCAACAGTGGCACACGCAGTGTTGGCTTACATACTGCTAGTGGTGTTTTTCTTTTTACCTCCAAATTTGCTCGGAAAACTAATCATGGTCTGATAAAGCCCATGGTAAATATGGGAGAGATTGACACCCACATGTCAAAGTTTACATAGCCAGACCAAGTGTACATATAGGCCAAGGGAACTGTGAGGCTGAGCGCAGTTGGACTGGCCTGACCTCAGGCCGTCTGCAGCATAGAAATAGACACTTTGTGAGAGACAAAGATTACTCAAAGACTAAAGATGAGAAGGAGATTTCTGAAGGTAAACTCCTCAGGCAGGGGTCATAAGATATGTTTATATATATATATATTTATATATATATGTTTACAGAATAGAATCTATATACATTGACAATTAAATGCATGCTGCTTTTCACTTCAAATGTTTATAATGTGATTGTGATCGCTCCTCGTATTTCTTTTGAAAATCTGTCTTCAAGTATCCGTCAGCTTTTCAATCGCTTGATAATCCACAGCAAAGACAGTGCAGCTAACAGAAAAGGTTAACCCTTGACTGATGTGTCTGATGTTAATCTATAGATCAATTAGGAAGAGGCACAGTGGGTCAAGCTACAGATATTGCAGTGGCTATTAGTTCCCCTATCTGCCATTATTACACAGTCAACATTGCGCTGGGTTGGTATGCTAGGCACAGATGCCTAGGGTAAACAGACAGACCTACAAGGCTTGCACAAAATATTGATCTGACAGCAGATGGGAACCTTGATATCAGCCGCTCACTTTGCCTTGTGTCTGTGTATTCTTATGTGTGCCGCTGTTGGAACATTTGTGGCAAATGTGTTTGGGGAAATATTTAAAAGCATATATTATGTGTTTGCTTTGCTTCAAGTAAATAAACAACATCTTCCTCCATTTTCAGTCAGAGCATAACAGCAGGGCTTCTTCATCTTAGTTTCATACATGATAATATACTAACATATTAATAAAATAAAATATATCATTATTATTATTATTTTTAGAGTTAATAATAACTAATGGATACAGTTAAATGTAAAAATAAATAATAAAGATAAATAAATATATACAAAAATATATATAATATTTTTGTGACTTTCACAGATGAACTTTTGCTCTAGCATTCTTGCAAAAAAAAGAAAAAGGCAAACAAAGCATGAAACGCTTGCATCAACCCCCTTTGTTGTATTAAGCTGCCTTAAAGGCTTGTCAGGAGAAAAAAGATGGATTGAAATTTTCCATTACTTCATTCAAAGAATCTCTTTCAGTTTCAGTGAATTAAGTCTATGGTGAAATGTATTGTTGGGTTTGAGAGGAACAGAGCATTTTTAAATCCTTTGAAAAAAATCTAGACTCATATTTTTGACTCAAGCTGGGAAAATGTCAACAGCAATGACCCATTTATTTGTGGGGACTGGTGCTTTATTTGGTAAAGCTGGCAATAACACTGAAGCATCAGGCCACAATGAAGACATGGAAATGTTCTCAGTGGTTATGAATAGACAATCTCTACATATGAAATTGAATTTCTCCGAAGGGTTAGTGTGGGTCACATTTTTCTTGGGCCTATCATAGTCCGTCTCAATGATTCCGACTTGTCCAAATAGCACTGATGGGTAATCCGACATTCCTCAATCCTAAAAGCTGGGATCATCTCAGCAGGGGTATGGAAGCATATTCATGACTAATTATGCCCTATATGTGCTGCCCTGCCTCTGTGTTTTCACAGCTCCATAGTAAGAGCCTGGCTCTAGGGATCAATCACTGGGAGATGCCTGGCCAAACAACATTGACAAGGCAGACCAAGTGTAAAGCTGGTCCATCTCCTTCAAGGCATGCAACTGTTCAATTAGTCTTGGTCAGCGGGAGGTGTGATTATTCCAAATTAGTGATTATTTCCCTGGGTAAACATGCTAGGATTGGGGTGTGTCATCTGATGCTGGTGACTGGCTCTTAACAAAAGCAGAGAGGCCAAGGTACATCAGACTGGTCCCCCTGAAAGAGCAACCTGCTCCCCTCCGAGTGCAGGACCCCGCGGCCCGACACAGCCCTCCCTGATAAAGTGGTATTTCCCGCATACAAAGGAGGCATTGGGCTTAATCCGCGCTCTCCCACACCCCCTTCTTTCTTCCCAACCACACAGCACAATGAACGTGGACCTTGTCTTAATCCAAAGGTGGGATATCTTGGTAATCTGATAATACACGCTGATCAAAGTCTATTCAATGCTAATCAGAACAGCAGATCACTATTATGATCTAATTAGGGACACCCTACTGGAGTGACATGCAGGAGCATTGTAAACCCACACAGTGGCAGTGAAATGCTAGATAAGAACAAAAGGCTAAGTGTAATTCTAAAGCATAATCCCAACCTGAGACAGCACTGGCAATATCATTCAATACAGATCAATAAAATGAGATTAAAGCAGGATTATATACTGAAATTTTCATTACATGTTATAGACTGCAGTCCTGTGCAACGGATTGAGCACAGATTTTTCGTAGTCCCTTGGCAGTAAGAGGCCACTCTGACTTAAAAGAAAAATGAAGGGGTCAAAGGTCAGCTGTGGTAGTGCACTGTCTCACAAGATGTAATATGCTCAACCTTTGATTCCAGTTGCACAATAAAAAAACAAAAAAAACTTTCATTTGTGAGCTACTCTGTCTACTATGTGGCTGTATACAATTAGCCATAAACTATTAACTAAGCACTAGCTCAATTACCCACTTGGCTTTCGGTATAGTTGATCTCTCCTGTGGGAGGCAGTCACGCCTTTCCAGCACAGTCAACACACATCGACTCCAGAATCTGGGTGGCCACCTCTCTTTCAAAACAGCACAATAAGGCTCCATAACATTACTAAACTAAATCTGCTATAACATGGCCCCTAGCAATGGCTAATCCTATCAAAATGGACTCCTTTAAAAAAAACACAGAAAGAAGATGCTGCCTACTACCAACAATGATCGGTTAAACAGAAAATTCAGGAAAATGATAGTGCATGAAAATTCCTTCTGTTCCAAGTGACATTTCTTCCACCTGGGCCTAAAAAAACAAATCTGTTTTTGGATTTGTGAGTGTTTAGATATTCCTTAGCTACAAAAATAAAGGCCAGATGTGCAGGCGGGAATCTCATGTGGCTACATGCAGACTGCCTGTGTGTGACGGTGAGAGGCAGCCCTGTCGACAGCCATTGCTGTGTGAGATGACTTTCCCTTTCAGACAGTGTACAAAGAAAGGTTTAACCCTAGTACAAACCAGTAGTACAAACATCACTCACAAAGTGGGAGTCAAGCTTGGCAGAGCATCAGCTTGACACTTTATGTTTACAATATACATAATCAAAAACATTTGAAATGTCTCTCAAAAAATGATGCTGGTCACTGGAGGATGTCTAGACAACAAAGTAGATTAACTGGATTAGGCACGGTACAAACCTGATGACATTAAAAGAAAAAGTGTTACATAGGCAGATTAAAAGACAGGCCCAGTGTTTCAGTTTAACCCCTAAGCAGCTTCTGAGTTTCTTAACTTTCTACGGTGTCCTGTGAGCCCCTACCCCCCCCGCGCTTAGTCCCAGTCCCACACACAGGCACAAACAAAAAGACCCACCTCAGTGTGGCCCTATCAATGTCAGCGCTTTGTGCTGCAGTCTTTCAGGCTACATGAAGTGTCTTAAGCCACAATGAGATCAATAGCACGGCCAACTGTGCAGCGGGTAGCCGCAGCAGAGGCAGGAGGACACAGCAGATAAAGCTGATCAGACTCCACATTGTCAGATCTCAATCTTTGATCTACTTGGGCTTCTGTGCTTTCTGTGTTGGCATGTGTTTTGCTTACTACTGCATTTGAGGAGCAATATTGATGTGCAATATCTCCACTGGGTTAAATAATGCCCCAGTGGACCTTGCAAAGTTTTGTGTACTCTGCTGAGCCAGATCTTTCCTGACAGTGACCTCAGTCAGCCTATAGGTACACTGGCCTGGACAGGTCAGTTGCATTGATTTTCCATTCCCTCTTGGCACCGTAACGAGTGTCAACGAACCACTAAGATGTGTCCTTGACCAAAGTGGAACCCATGCTGTTGCATCATGTCAACTTTTTCTCAGAAAAAAGGTTGTTATCCTTAACACATCAGTACATTTCTTGTACATTATAGCTTCCATTGTTCCTCTATAATCATGGCAACTAGACACAAATATATCATTATAAATAAATGGGGACCACCATGTTAGACTATAGAGCTTTCTCTTCTTTTTCCCAACAGAAAAAGCCTAGGCCTAATTTGCCGTCATCAACTTCTTTTGTTCAAACACTGGTTGGTATTTGACAATAATCCTCCTTTCATAGAAGAAATAGTGTCTCAACAGGCAGCGGCAAGACTCTGTCAAACCCTTTGCAAGGTCTTTGAAATTCTTTGAGAGATCTGCAATTTTTATGGTTAAAGAAACCCTTTAATGAGAAAACATTATGTTAAGACACCTGGCTAAATGTAGGAAATTAAAACAACAATTAAAACCAAAGTTGAACAAATTCTGTAAACTGTTTACTCAGGGCTGAAAAATAAATTGGATTAATTAATAATTAAAAATAACTGTCACCTAATTTAGTAATCAAATAATTGTTAACTGGCATATACAGACTGCTGAGTAATTAAGCCAAAACTGTACAAAAAATATATACATTTTTGCATTGAAGATTCAAAACCTTCTTAGGCTATAATTATGCTGTATCCAGAAGTCCTCAGGTGGCATAGTTTTTAGCTTCACTTCAAATGTGGTAAAAAATCTCTCTTCTCTATTTAATCATCATTTGCTGAAAAATAGTGGACAGATTAATCGATTAGCAAAATAATCATCAATGACTGTCTTAATTTTACTACCTATTGGCAACATTGCATTTAAAGGGATAAGTATTGATAGTCTTCCATTATATCCATTATAATGTTATGCAATATCTGACAAGATGACCTTAATTTAAAGGCCTGCCAATGAAGTCAAAGGCAGGTAAATATCAAGTTGCAAATGTGCATTGATTGTTTAGATGCTCCAGGTGTCACTATGCCAGTAGAGACAACTCTTGTTTACCTCTCAAATTTCACAGCATGGTAAAGGGCCTTTGAATATTATTGACATATTGCTGAGGATAGAAAATCTGGATGGAGGAAAAAGCATTTAAATTTTACATAATGGTCAAATATTTTAACTTAATTATATGAAGGTATATTGTATATAGAAATGTATTATTGCCATTGTTTGCTCCTACCAACAAACTGTTCATTATGTACAGTTCAATTCAGTAAGGAAATGAGATGCAAATGACTCTATACATCTACAGAATAATTTAAGAACGTTATTCGGTGTTTTGATCGAGCCAATCCTTTTGTTGGGTTAAAATCTACAAATACTTCAAAAGATTTCTTTTTAACCTTTGTGAGAGGTGCAGAAAATTTTTGGAATGCATTAAGTTCTGAAAAGTCCCTGTCATTGTGGACAATAAAGCCTGGCCTAATAGATGTTTGCAGTAATAGTAAAAAGGACAAAAAGAAGCTGCTCTATGTTGTGCACAAACTGTCTGGCACAACTAAAAATCAATCCATTTACTTCCCACCATTTACTCTGTACTTTTGGCTGTAAAGGCAAAGAAAATAAAAAAGCCAATTCATGAGTGCAAGAGCCAAGGCCTCAACTTCTTTTTCACTGCAAACTTTTTTTCACTTTTTAAAAACTCACCTGCCAAGCCGCCTGGCAGACAACTCTGACAAGACAAGAGCTACAGAAAGAAGTGAGAGGACAGACAAAACCAAACAAAAAACAGTAGCATCTGCAGGCGTTTCTAACCAGACAGTTTGATGTGAAATACTCAGCACTTTGTGCCCTGACCTTGGCCAACAAAGAGGGAGATCCCTCATGAGGGAAGCGGGACGTTCTGGGAGGCGGCTACCACTGAGCTCCCTGTTTTATCGCCTATTGTCTCCCACCAGGGCGACTAGGTACCACTGGGCACCCACAGTGCTGGTACAAACATGGCTGACAAATTAAGCGTAGCAGTAAAGGAAGAATAATCATTTCCATAGAAGCGCTGATAATGTAGATCAGTCACATGAGGACAGAAGTGCTTGTGATGGAGATGAAAGAAGGAAAGTAGATGAATATTTATCAATCTGGTAAAAGGATGCTAATAAATATACAGATTTATTTCACCTCTGCCCGAAGTTAGAAAAGGCAAATTCTTCCTCATCAAATCAAAGGGAGACACAACAAAGCAACTGTGTACTTCAAGACTTAAATCTTAGAAGTTCCTAATCCTTCTGAAGTCCACACGGGACCTTTGGTCTCCATGGCAACAGCAGGGCATTCAACCAAGTGATTGCCTCCAATGAATTTCAGATAAGACAAAATGGAAGTGAATTGATGTGATTTTAATGCAGAAGTGAGCGGCAGAGGGGAGGTCCACTCGGTTCATATTTGAATAAAGCAAACAGAGCAGACAAAAGGCTGACAGCCGTAAATGACATTGTCAGAACAAAAATTATCAGCCAGTTTACAATCTGTTTGCTCATGTAGAACAAACAGAATGTGTGTGGCATCCCCGGGCTTTGTGAGTGCTCGGGCCGGCAGCCGACGGCCAGAGAAAGGCAGATATCGGCTCCCCCTGCAGCCCTGCAACAATTAGATAGCAATTTGACAGGCGCACTCAAATGTGAGTTTGTTGTTCTTTTCCAAGGGCACCACATCTCGTTTTATCAGGAAGGAAATACATAATTGAGGCATCGGGAACAAAGACAAATTGCGTGACCTATGGCCAAGGAACTCTGGGTGGGATATCAGGGAACAGCGAGACACATTCCAAACATAGGGCCCTCAGTTACCTAGCAAGGACTCCAGTCATGGTCCCCTTTTCTGCCTTGGCCTTCTTTGGTGGTAGGGGACCAATGGGGTGCTCTAGCCCTGTTAGGCCCCGTTCACTCCCCGCTGGCCTTTGTTGGGGTCTGTCACTTGTTTTGTTTTGAGCTTGTTAACTTCTCTATGGCTGTGCCGACAAGCAGCAGCTGGTGAGCTTGTGGTAGGCTGCAGAACATCAATTTAATCTTGAGACAGGGAGGGAAAGCGAGCGCTACACGCTGCTAACAGCACCTTGAACCTTCCCCACTGGTTCAGTTACCAAGCCAAACCACTGGGCTTAAAGCAGTAGTGTCCAATAAGCCATGTTCACTGGTTGCATACATCTTGCACTTCCGTGTCCAGATAAAAAACTGAAGTGACTGAAAATGTTTGTTTATGCCATTGCCTTGATTGACTAATTGTCTAAGCCTACTGAAAGTGGCTCACAAAGTTAGCAGGTTCTTCTGACACTGTGACAGTCTTCTCTAAAAGCATCGTGCTGCAGCATTAATTGATATTCGTCCTAAGCTCTGTCTCCCTATGCTCGAGCCTCACTCAGTTTTCTGGCTGTGGAGATGCCGTTTAGTCTTATTAAAAACTTGTTTGATTAGCCGTCCCAAGAACGGAGGCTGTGGAAAGGTCTGGCAGCAGCAGATAAAAGGGGAATAATAAAGAGGCGAAAAGCCAGTCAGCCACTAGAGCATCAAAACACATCAATTTCTCTGTGAAGTGGATCCAATACTGTCACACACTCACAGATAGCTACATTGCTCTACTCTTTTCATTCCAGGTTAAATTGCTCTTTCCTTTTTTGCCGATATGGCAATCGGTCATAAAAAGCCACCCATCATTAGTGCTGTTTGAATTGGAGCCCTGTAGTGTTTGGTTAAGAGGCTAAATGCAAATTTGATGAAAGAATAAGGCAGCATTTACATATCAGCCTCTGCTCACATGGGGAGAGTAAACATTCTGTTTATCTCAAGTGTCATTTTATGATTTCAATCCAATATAAAAGCAAGTCAATGCAAAAAATAATAATAATAAACTATTCATCCCACAAGTCTTCTATAACCTTACATTTTTTTTTTTTTTTTCTTAACCTATTATTTTTCATTCCTCAACCCAGACAGAAAAAACAATTATAAAAGACAGACATTGCATAATTAGTTTAAACATAGTAATAAGACAATACACAAGATATATTAATAAACCCTGTTGTTGAGGGCTGAACATCTATAGGCCACAAGTAAGGCTAACTACAGAATAAACAACACATACCTACAATTGGATCTGAGTTTTTAAGTCTAAAATATGAGGTAAAATATGCAAACCAACAGATCACAGTAGACTTTCACAATAGTTCTTCGTCCATTAGTAAAACATACATTTATACATTTTACAAATTTGGGAAAATGTAAATGCATATTTTATGTCAGACCTAAAGCCCTAGGTTAAAGCCCTAAGACTAAGAGTGTTTATTGGGACAGACCAAATCCCTTGTTTATAGGGACCTCGGTTTTTTTGTTGTTGTTTTTTTTCCAATAAGTCTAAAATGAATTAAGTAATTTCATTTTTTAAATTTAAAGAGCATATAGGCTTTTTTATTTTAAATATTTTGCCTAAATTATTGATTAAACCCAATAATTTCTTACCACTTATTATTTCGGAACCTTTCAAATCATTGCTTTATTTTGAAAAATGTAAGGCTATATTATCATTTAGAGTATATTGGTGAATACAATATGAAAAATGATGCAACACTATTCAGTGTTATTGCCTCTATAATGAGAAAATGAGAAAGTGTGGTGATGTGTTTAATAATTTAACATGGCACTGGAGCAAATAATATGGAGTGCCAAATAATAAATTGCCTCAACAGAGCCATGTGAAAGCATATTCCACGAGAATATACTTTGCATGGCTACAGAGCAGACTGCAGGGCTGTGGAAAATAAGGCAAAATACTGCCATCTATGGCTTCAATCCTAGGACTGCTCAGGTCTGTGCACCCAGCTCAAAGCCAAGCAACTCTTCCAGGAAAGAAATGCTATGGCTTTATACTTGTAAGTAAGATTAATAAAACATAATTGTAATCAAGCTGTAAACACATGCTTAACTATTCTCATTCTAGTAAAGTAAAAAAGTCTTTTGGAACAGTGTTCTTACTAAAGTTTCTAGCTTTCCTCATGAAGCTGACACGTTTTTGGCTTGTGAAATTGACAGATTAGACTGAAACCTAGATTTTCATCCAAATGGGCATCTGGTGGCCATATCCTTTAAGCAACACAATTCTGCACAAATCAGGGGTTCTGTCGGAGCTTTTCCTACCACCTGCTGTGTATCTTCCCCTCAAAATGATTGAGCCTGCCTTTATTGTTTCATCATAATTTTATCTTTACAGTTTGTTTGCCAAAATGCAACACGCATAGCACATTCTGTACTGTAGTGGCTGATATACGAACACCACAAGTGTCATATACAATATATATAGGTATAAAGTATGGTATACAAAATGGCATGAAGTTAAATGGTCGTTGGCAATAAAAACAAATATCCGTACAAAATTTTGACAATGATTCAAGAGCGCATTAGGCACAATAATGATGTGCATATAGCTGCCAGACTGGGGAGCAGGTTGGCGATGAAGCATAGAAGAAAGCCAGATGTCAGGGCTTCTATAGCTTAGGCCTTGACCAGGCCTTCGTCTGCAGCGGCCCTTTATGTAGCTCAGTGTGTGATGCTCTGCTCTCCTTTGGGAGCCCAAAGGCTTTAGTGGTGATGAGACGCGATCTGTCCCGTCTGTCACCTCGCTCCAAGTTATTCATACGCCATCCATACAGTCAGTCCTCCAAGGCCCATAATCCCAGTCTCAGAGGTGGAATACAGACAGAGGAGCAGACAGGCGGCCAGGTTGCTAGTCTGTTCAGAGCATGTTCAACACGTTCAGCATGACAGAGCACTTCGTATTTACTAAAACTGCAGCAATACTGTCAGAAGGAGGTTGCAAATGAGTGAGCTATTTCTGAAAGTGAAATCTTCCAATTCATGACAAGAGCATCCCAACATCAATTCAGAGTTTAAAAAACTTCAAATCAACTTCAAATGGCTAGCCCTAATTCAACAGTACTACTTTAAGAGTTAGGTTTAAGAGCTTATTTAAAAGTATTTTTTGTTCTGAATTGTTATCTCCTCAATTCAAAACTGTCATAAACATATGCTATATTACATATTTGTTGACTTTTTAAACACTTTAAACGCCAAGATGCATACTCCAGCCGCTGTGACAGCATTATGAATCACAGCTACTTGCACCCTGTGACCACACACAGAGTAAATTTGTTCAGTACGTCATCTCCTGATGTTTACAAACAAATACACAGAGTTTATGTAATGCATTTATTTAAGCAGGACCTAAGAAACAAGCAAATAGATCATTCTTAGGAATTCTTTGCAAACACGCCTAATATAGATTAAAGTTTGACAGTATGCCAGAGTTATCAAGGTAAACTGGAACAGTGACTGACAACTGAAAGTGGTTTCCCTTTGTCCCACTGTGAGTGAGAGAGTTAGACAAGCCATACATAAAGAAGTTGGGCCAGTCTCACTATGGGGCACTTGTTTAAACTGCCTCCTTCCTGGAAGAAACATCAATTTGCTCAGGACAAGCTGACCACTCCCTTCAAGGATCAGCACAAAGAGTCTGACCTGGGACAGACACACAGGCTTCACCTCAGTGACCATTCATCAAGTGTCAGAGTTGTGTATGCAGGAGGTCAATACTTGGCATGTAGTGTTGCAAACGACAGGTCACACACAGGGCACTGGATCACTGCCACAATATCTTAATAATCCAAACCTAAAACCCAGAGCGCTGCGTGTGGAGTGTGATGTTGTTTTGCTGTTGACTATTGATACAAAATGTGTGATCAGGAATGTTTGTCAAACTCAAATAGTAGTGTTTTTGCTGCACAGATTAACCTGTTTAATGCAGAGCAATTGCCCATCGTGGTTGCACTAGCTGACTTGTGTGTAGTGTGTGTGGGACGGGGACCACCTGTGCAGTACATGGAGCCAGAGAAGATGGAGCCAGTGGGAGTGCTTTGTCAAACTGGCATCTGATCTGTCACTCGTCTGACTCAAGGCTCCGGCTGAGTCACTTGGGAGGACACACCCGCTTTTCTCCATCTTGTAGCTCTATCTCGCTGCCATTCCCTCCACCAACCATGTATCCAAGACAAGTTCACATTCCGGCCAAACTGTTGACACACATACATCATTGGCCGGGTCTTTCAGAGCATTGAGTTGAATCATGCACAGGATAGTCACCTTGTCAAGATTGGAATGCTCACCATCAATATCAAGCACAATTTATTTCCAAGTTCACAAGTGTAGCTGTTAAACTTAGGATGCAAGGCACATATTGAAAGTTTGAAGTTTCCGTATACAGCAGAAATAAACCAGCAAAATACCCTGTTGCTGATTATGGATTATTGAATAGAATGGCTGTTTATTTAATGGTCTGATTTATCATTTTAAATCACACTGAGAAATGTAATATTTTTAACTATGAACTAATATTAATAATGGCTTACACTAATGTAGCGCCTTTCAAGATACTATAAAACTACATCTATAAAAGATCACCTCATTTCTTGAATGTGAATTTTGTCTTGATTTTTTTTGTATAACTATTTGTCTACCATTCTTTTTCAAGGCACAATAATAAATGAAATCAATAACAGTCACTACATAGTGCTTTATGTTGAAATTATTTCTTTTAAGGTGAGATGGCACAAGCTAGTATCATAGCAACAATATGATCGTCTGTGCTCCGTTTCAAAGCATCTACAATAGTACATTGTGTGACATCAATAGGGCACTGAATAATATAAAGGCTTGATGTCTATACAGAACTAACAATGTCAGTTAAGTCTAGGTACAGAATAGAGGAGCTGAAGCACAGGTATTAGCAAAGCCACATCTGAGCGCACAGACCACATTAGCAGCTGGGGTAGCACAAAGAGATAGTGTAGTCAAAAAATATTTCACATTTAGACTCTTAAAATAGCCAAAGAGCAGATTTCTTTCTGAAGGTTAACAAATAAATTGATAGATGAACTACAACATTCCACAGCAATCATTTTATATTTAATCATATCATATTTTTCTCATGTGACACAAACAGTACAGCGTATTTATCAATCAAACAGGTGTAACAAAAGGCACCAACAGTTAAAAATGACCAAATAGTCCTGGTTGAAAGTGCATTTTCTCAGTACAAGGTGTTCATTCATGAGTGCTGGGAGGGTGTGGAGCATGACGTGTAGCTAACCACATCAAATTAGGCAGGTGTTTCCAAATGGGACACAGAAGAGACTGTGAGAGAGAACTCGTCCCACACATCGACAGGAGTAGCTCACCTCATTCCTGAGTGCAACAATTGCAAATCACCCACCACTCCCTAGGTAACAAAGCATACATATCTGTAGCAGATGGGGAACAAAAGGCCTAAACATGTCTGCACTGTTCTGTATGTGAATCTGAATGAGCTCAAAGTACCTCAGGTAGCTAAAGAGTTATTTCCCATGACACCAAGAGCCTTTGAAGAAAAGACAGTAAGAAAAACAGTGAAATATATTTACCACACATTTATTCAATGTATGAAGCTCAGACTTCCCATCATTCTCAGTCCAGCAGTAACAACTCATCTTTGTAAAATAACTCTTATGTGCAACAAGGCTACTGTGATTTATAGATATAAAAAGTCAAAATCTAAACATAGAACTATAAGATGCATTTTGAGTTTTGCTTTAAAAGAACAGTTGAGAAAGGCTAAGTGAAGGTGTCTTTTGAGAGTGCCACCCGGTCACATTCCTCACATGCCAGTCAGTGTGTCAGTGACCCTGAAACGGAGCCCACTTTCCCAATTAGGGTCGTTAATGTGAGCCAGTAAGTGCTCCAGTCACACTTGGCTGCAAAGAAGGCCCACTCTGGCACTATGGAGAGACCTAGAGCACAATTGCACAAAAAAAGGCCATCTCACTGTTTTCATCAAGTGTTGGCTAAGACGTCCATCAAGGCATTCACAGGACACACAAGTGGGATTTGTTACTAAACTTGTGGATCTGAAGGGGGCAGCACACAAATTGAAATGACATAGAAAACAAGAACATTCAGTGAAATAAAGAAATGAGTTGGTGAGAAAGATATTGGCAGAGAAAAGTATGTATTAAAAGAAGCCTGAGTGACAGTTGTGGCAGTTGCTCCTCTCAATGCTGTAAATACCAGTATTTAGATGGACACCTTCAAACAGCCATCCCCTCTGGGACCATCTGCATGAGCTTGCATGCTCTATTATAATTTTTTTACTGTCATATGGAAATAGATATTGATTCCGTGAATGATATTTTCCTATTGCTCACAATAGTGATCTTAATGACTATCATTTTAAATCCAGGAATTGAAAAGAGGGGCATTTACATCTGCGGTCATGTCTTTTTTGTATTGTCTCTTGAAAAAGTGCGACGTTAACGTATATAGCAGATGTTGTTGCTCATTTGAATGCTAATTTGGTTAAGTACTTGTTTTTCTGAAACATCCATTTATGGATATGCACAAAAACAATGTTGATATCCCAGCATCACTGCATTATGTGTTATTGCCGTTTGGTGACATTGGCAGTGCTTTTGGATTGGACTTGAGGACCAAAAGAGAACACAGTATCTAAACAATAAACATTAAATACAATTATATATATTTTTTCAGTTTTATATTGCTCTAATGCTGACTGGGCCTAAAGGCCACTCTGCTTTTAAGCCATTGCTTAATCATTGCCATACCAAGATTGACAGGGTTTATGCTTCATAGTGACACTAAACAGCTATCATCATGCTTTAGTGATCTTTGAGTTTTATTTATGGTGGGTTTAGTTTTTGTAATTACCAATGAAGACTATGTGCACCTGTACTCAGCCTCAGCCATTACCAGGCACTGTTTTATCAGTTCACTCACTTTAGATAGGCTGCACTGAGAGATTCAGAAAGGTGGCAGAACAATAAAATAATCAGTCATCAACTTTCACACTGAAGCAGCGCTAAATCAGAACTGTGTGTGTGCGTGTGCGCGTGTGTGTTGACGTTACCAATTCATGGGTTGCCAGGTTTGTTGCCTTTCCACTTTTGCAGCTGAGACTTGTGCAGGAGCATGAGGTGAAAGTGAGTAGGATGAAGGTGCTGAAAGGTGCTAAAGCCCATGTAGAAACAATGGCACTTCCCTGTGTGCTGTATAAACACAAAATGTTTCTTAATAGTACAAGTGTCGAGAAAGGAATTAGTCAGTTGATTATCATTCACCAAATTGGCAGAGGCTGGGAAAACACACAACTATGAGAATGGTTAAGGTAATACTTATGTTAATACACATTCAATGAAGGCTCTAATAACACAATCAGATGGTACAGGATGAGTGTTCCTCGCTGCCTTTAGTGTGTTTGTTTGATGAGATGTCTGGCTTGTAGTGTTTGAAGCCACTCACCTCGCTTTCTGTCATAAAGAGCTGTTTGCACAGAGATCCTCAGACTTAGGCCTACTGCACACGATGGCTGGAAAAAGTATAGCCTAGAGCTCTTGGGAAAAAAGCTAGCTCTTGATCTGTTGATCTCAGTGGCATGTTGGTAAATCAAGAAGAGAAAAGGGAGAAAAACAATCAGAGGAAGGCTGTTTGTATAACTGTTAACTTTGAGCTAAAGGCTATTTTGTGCTAGCCCGACTGCTGAATTTCCCCACTGTGCTCAAGAGGGAATTACAGATGTCATGCCATTGGTTATGTAGGCTAATGCAAACATATTCATATCAGTTTTAAATGTATTATTCATTTTCTACTATGACTAACAAAATGCGCAGAGCACAGTTTGAATGTTTGTGCGTGGAAATGATGCTTGGTTTCTGGAGCTTACTTCTTTATGGTTTCTATCTAGTGTCCAACATTGCCCCCATGTGGACAGGTTGAATAACAGCACCTAAACGTTTGCTGAAATAATTGATGTCGCCGTCATTTCCATCACATGAACTCAAATGAGTTTCTGACAAAACATCACGGCCAAACAAGATGTTTATTAGTGCGGCGCCTATCTCCAGCTCCATTCTCCGTCACTGTCTTATCTTCCTTCCGACAGGTGGTCTTACCTGTGGAGGGCAGATTTAAGATCTGTATAGAGCAATAAAGCCATAACCGGCTCGTCTGTATGGAGCAGGGACGTTGCACGCACACACCACCTGCTTCATGTGAAGGGCTCTTTTATCACCAGCTGGCCCGGGTTTTATAGCACTCTCTATGCACTGACTGTGATTAGCTGAAAAGGTCACGCACAACTGAAGTTGTTGTTCAAATCATCAAAAGATGTTATTAACTGGGACTTGGCTTTGACTAATTCAGATTGGGGGTTATTGTGAGATACAGGCTTTCCAACGCTCGGATCTGAGGGGGCTCAAGCCGCTTAACTTGTACTGCCATCTTGTGTTCCACCTTATGAATTGCATAGCGATATTTTCTACATTTTTTTTAAATTAGTTTAAAAAATGTATATTGACAGATTAGCGAGGGGTATCTTTAAAAATGGTCCAATCGATTCAAAATGCATCCTACAAATAAATATAGCCAAACAGGTTATAGTTTATATAGCCCAAATAATGTATAGGCCTAACTGTTTATACTGTTCCACTGTGTGACTGGAAGAAAATACAGAGTTGTGCGGTGACGATCAGAAAACTAGTAAACAGTTGATACATTTTGATACAATGGTATGATACAATTGTAATTCAACATCTGTAAAAGTATTATTTATTATCTATATTTTTTTTACCATAAATCATCACCATTAAATTCACAGATCTACTGCATGTATTTTACTACAGTATGAAAACAGGCCTTTTTGAATTAGTCAGCAGTAAGCAATTAAAACGCTTCTTGCTCTCCTCCTTCTCTTTTTTCCTACAGCCATGTTCTGCTAATGGCTTCGGATCATGGTTAAGCCTTACTGCAAATGGCTCTTAATCCAGTGGGCCTGCATTTGGTTACCTGAGGGAAATACTATCCAGGCTCGGTGCTGCCTCTATTGCACGCTCCCAGATTAGTCCAATATATATTAATCCCCCCATTTATCTTTGTCAACTATAAGCCCAAAATAATTTGAGAGTGAGTAAATAAAATTGGGTGCAGCACATGAGCCGTGCCGCAGACAGAAGGCAGGTGCTCACTATACTTGATGCACTTGTCACTGGGATTGGCTTGGCGTGTAGCAAATATGGCGTTTCTCATTCTGCTCACCAAGATTTTCCATGTTTTTAAATACAAAACTGTGAACACAAATCTCCTGGTGCACAAGGAGATCAACATGGACCACAACACAAGGTCAGCAGGATTATCAGCACCATCACCTCTCATCAAAACCACTTGACTTGGTGGTTTCATGTTCTCCCTGTGTCTGAGACTCTGGGTGCTTTACCCATGTCACCTTTAAGTTATCCTCCCTATAAAAACGTACAGTAGGATATCAGCATTCATTACATCATCACATTTAATACACATGAGCCCCACTGAAATACAGACTTGGACTCATGTGGTCTTTTACACAGGTACTTTGATGATGTCCCTGCATGTCTATTTACTGTTACGGCTGCCCCGGCTTCTCAGTGGGTCTGTTACCGTTTGAGTTAATGAGATTTTCATACCAATGGAGCGGTTCCCAAAATATTCAGTTGTGAAAAAAGTTCCGAAAATCCGAAACCTTCTTTAAAATGTATAAAAGCTAATAATCTGAAATCCTGCTGAAATCGTTGGCAAGACATCACACACATTCCTCCTGTGACATACTCTGCTGTTGTATTTACTAGTCTCCCATCTAACAATAAATGTCAGGCTTTGCTTGTGTCCTGCAGGGCTCAGCTGGTCTGTATATAGCACACAAGCCCATGAGCTTTTATAATGCTGAGCTACGTAGTAGGTGTGATCTTTCTGATGTAATGATTCAACCTTTCCATTCTTAGATACTATTCTATTCATGAATTCAGGTAGACTTTAGTAATATTATGACCCATTCTTCAAAACACAAAAATCAGTTCAGCGTTTCCTTTGACGTTGGAGAAAATTTGCCCTGATCACTTCATTGTATTCAAAGATGTATTATAGATTATTTGTATATTCACTTTTGCCACATACTATATTTTGAAATTATGAAAATAACCCAAACTGCTGAATAATTCTTGCATTTTGGCCCCTATCCATCCCACAAGCAACTAACCACAGTGTGTTTATTGATTTTCATGATACTATGAGTTCATGGTTAATATCCACGGGGAATAAAAGCAGTTCACACATGTCAGAGGAGGTGACTTACTAAGTGATCCATTTTCCACTCACAGATGAGATACACCATCTTCAGCTGGGATTGTCATTTCGTCTTTCTTTGACCGGCATGTCAGATGGTAGACTGGACAGGAACTGACGTGAAGAAGAACAAACATGAGTGCTGTGAACCGCAGGACAATAGGTCCTGTCTAAGGTCTGAGCTGCCAGCCTGTGAAAAGAGATTGGAAAAATCATCAGGGTTTTACTTGAACATGTGTGGCCAGAAATAACTGACGGGATCATGAGTCAGTGTGCTGCTTGGAAAAGTGAAAAGTCCTTTACTGTTGAAAGAATAATGGATGATGTAAGAGTACACTATAAAACAGAAGTTCCACTCAAATATAGTGGGGAAAGCAATTGTACCAAATTATTAATGTTTTCAAAGTCTATTTAAGTTCATATATTTACTCTAAAATGTACCCTAATACATATGTTTTTGTATTTGTAAACACAATGTCTGCAACTCTGTAATAGGTCTTTTGCCGTTAAGGACATTCACATTACTAAAAGGCCTATAATTGCTCTTGATGTTCTTCCTGTAACTCTATCTCTATAAGTATAATATTAGGGTATATAAAATAAAGACAAGTACACATAGGCTACATTAGTTAGGTTGAATTAAGACCTTGGGAATAGGCCTCTCTTCTGCATTCAGTTTTACAGTGAAAAGTGAGTAAGGCTGAGTAAACAGAAGAACAGAGCTACATTAGACAGGTGGTCCAATAACTATGTGTAAAAATACATTTTGTGAAACAGCTTTGTGACTGATTCCACCAATATCTGTCAAGCTCAGGTCACGTCAACATATCACACAAGGGCTACAGTCCACATAGGCCTACTCTGCATTCTGTTTGGTCCCCATTTGGATCAAAACAAAACGATAATCCATCTAATTTATGCATTTGAATCATTTGTCTAGAGAATGGTGCCAGGAAATCCAGAGCAGCTTGAATATGACGGTAATAAATATAACGCTTAGGATTCAGTTCACTTCCCTAAGATATTATCTGCGAAAAGCTAACAGTGGAATTGGCTACAACAAGCTAATTTCCACATCACATGACTTCTGCCCACTGCGTTCAACATGATGAGCAACACACTATACAACACAGTTAACCGCAGATGTAAAACAGTTCCATATGGCTCTATATATGTAGCTACCACTAGAGGGCGCAAGAGCCACACAAGCTTTATGCGATATGTACAGCAAAGAAACCTGTACTGTCGTTCTGTTTTATTCTAGCGTAGCGTATCACGTTAAATGTCCGTAAAGTGATGTGATAGTTGCGCATAGCCATAGTTTCTTATGTGTCAGTCATAGGCCTATGTATTTTTCGATAGTGGGAAACAAGAAGAAAGTTGCAGCCATGTGTTATGTTGACCCTCCTGAAGCCCCTTATAAAGCCGTGGCCCTCCGCCTGATCTTTGTGGTTCACATACCTGACTGTTGGTCTTCAGGTCAACGCAGTGGTCCCTCAGGAGGTAGGTCCTCACTTCTCTACCTTTAAAATAACAGTGGCGAGGTCAGGTCTCATATTTTTACTGACATTTCCTCAAGATGGCTCCCACCAGGAACACCTGCAGGTAGACTGCTGCTAACCACAGCTGGCATAGAATCATTAACACTAAAATATATAAATGCTTAGTAAAATTTGTTTAACTATAATTTTAATTTGGATTTTAAAATCCAAAAAGCCTTGACTAAAAACACAACTTATGTGGTTGAGATAAAAGTCTAATGAAATAACTTGCAGTTGTTCCTATAAGGTTTTGCTATAAAATGAATAGTCTACAGTAAGGAAGTGGTGCCACTGATGTGTGTCTGTCTGCCTCACACATGCAGTTGTAGATAAATACATATGTTCACCCTACTTTTTTATTTTTGGAGTGCAGTGAGGTCTTTGGCCAAAAGCTTTATACTGCCTGGCCTTCCATCTAAAGTTCTCTATAACAGTGAAACCTCAAGGGCCCACAAAGCCCTAAAAGAAACAGAGGAAAAAACTAAAGTTGGCAGCCAACCACACACACACACACACACACTCTCACTGAGCTCATCCCACAAGGCAGCAGTAAATCACAATGAAGACACTGGTTGATGCTATCATCTAAGACCAATAACGCAGCCATTTGTACGCACAACCTTCTCACATATAACTGTCACTAACTGTCATGTAACAAGACATTTCTCTGTGTGGGCTTCAGGCCGAGGTCAAAGGTAACACATGTACAAATCGGACCTTCCTGTCTGTGTATTTAGGATTAATGATGAGCTATTGAGTCATTCGCCAAGGATTTGCCTTTGGAGATTTATAGCCTGCTCCCACAACAAAGCAAGATGATAGATTAGGTCCTAACAAATTAGGGAAGTCCTCCTGATGTTGAGTAATCAGCCTTAGGTTTAATCAGAATGAAAATGTTCACTATTGCTGGAACACAACTGTGGTTTACAGAGACCTCCTACATTAGGGCAATTGCTTTCTTGTGTCCATGCTCCTGGGACATTATTCCCATTTGAAAAGCTTGATGCTTGAACTTTGCAAATAAACAACGGTAGAGGATGTGATTTGTGGACTTTGGTATGTAGAACCTTTGGTTGTCAGGCCAATGGTATTAATTTACAGTAAACTTAAATTGCTGGTGCAACTCAAAGTGGTTGACCGTCGACTTGTATAGATCCACATTGATGCTGTTTAAATGCAGAAAACATAGTGTGACATGGCATCAGTAGGCACCTCATTCTCTTTGGGCTTCTCCGTGCTTTGGGGCGTGAGCGGTTTGTCTTGTACTGGAAGACATAGGGCTGTGCCAAGCTCAACACAGACCAAAGTCATTCCCTACCATTAGCCAGCTTCCTGCCCGGGGCAGGCAGGGCACATGTAACACAGGGGCTTCACAGTATGGGACAGGAGCACTTATTCTGTGAAGGGAAGCAGAGATGGCATAGCTAGGGACATCCCACTGCAGCTTACCCCACTGTCGAGGGATGAGAGTTGTAGCTGTATAACTGTATTTATTTCATCGCTGACTTCATGTGGGTGGTCCCCGCTCCCTGGAACACAATGGCTGCACCAGACACTGCACACTCACATACTGTCCTGCCTCATTGGAAAAGCCATAAAACACGAGTCGTCCAGGGATCCCAGGCTGTGCATGATATATTCTCGGTTTTCGGTTTCCTCACAGATTACCTTACATTTGCTTTTTTTGCCAGAGCGCTGAAGGAAAACATGTCAATTTCTGTAGTTTTCCACAAAGTAAACACACTTTACTGTCCTGTTTTAACAAAGTATGTAGAACAGGTAAAAAGTATAAACTAAATAGAAATGCCTTATACAGCTAGTATGCTAGATAAAGCATATGTTTAGGGTTCCATAGTTCATTGTGGACCTACATGCAAGTGTCAGAAGTGATCTTGTAATGAAAGGAAGTAAAATACAGCATGTTGTGTGTGCACCGCCTTAAGGCACAGGAAATTAAGCTGACCCATTTTTTAATTTTTGAGTTGATACCAGATCTAGAACAGAAAATCAAGTTCAGTATGGCTTAAATTATATCACTTCCATTTTGTATGCTCGGCTGTTTATAGGAGCTGCTCTGTAAAAGAAAAATCAGCTAGTGTTTGATCACACATGTACAAATATTTAAACATTAAGAGAATAATGTATGAATTACACTGATTTAGCTGCTCACAATCATCCTATAAGATTTGTTTCACACAGTTGTCTCACATGTCTACACACACAACACAAGTGTAATGGAGATGTAACTGGAAGAGCTTTCAAAGCATATGGATTCCATTTATAAGCTGCACTGAGAATGTATAGGTCAGTCTTACCCGTTGGTATCTCTCTATCCATCTGTTTTCACATTACTTGCAAATTATAGTGTCCTCCAGACCCAAATGAACATAAATCAGGCTAGTGAAAGTGCAGGAGTTTTCCCATCTGTCATAAAACAATGATTTAAAGTATGGGTTGTCAAAATATGGCGCTGTGAATTCGCCCCGCTCCCCAGCAGTAGGAACACAAAGCACCATCTCATCGGAGTAATTTATGGCCTCTGAGGGAACACAGGGTGATTAGGGCTCAGGCCACCAACAGCCAGAAAAACAGTAGGAGCTCCAATAAGGATGGCTGGAAAACCTAGACCAAATTTATCAAACAGTTCAGCAAATTCTATTTCTGTTTGGAGAGCTGAGCGAAATATGGCCTGTTTAGTATACTGGTACATCTCTGGAACTTTTGGGCGAACTGCATTTGTGAGTTTTGGAGATTCTACATTAAATAGTCACAGCCAGAGACATCTGATGTATTGGTCAGCTGGGGTGGCCCAAGCCAAATCAAATATACAATGGGACATTGCAGGGTTTAACCAACATGCGTGTAAATGATGTTACTGCATCTCAATAGTTTCTCTAAAGGTGGAGTTTTGCCATTCTAGTAGTTAGTAATACCCCAAATGGCCTTTAAAACGTCAATAAATGCTAATTACAACTGCACAGTAGGGACATGGCTTCCTATAGTTGAGTTATTATATGAGGGAGTTGAGTTGGCTCTTACTGTTGCTGTGAGGTTTGAAGGGTCCCAATTAATACTTGTGCTTATTGACTCTGTCTTGTATGTGTAAATAAATGTATGTCTCCTGTGAACCAGAAATGGGGTAATAAAATGATCATAGGTGGCCATAGCTACAAGGTGGCCATATATCAATAATGTATTTTTCTTTCCATGGAAACACTCCTCGCAGGCGTCTGTGATAAATGTAAAATATTGGTTAAGGTTATTTATATAGTATCTTCTATAATGTAGCCTGATGTAGTTGTGTGTATTTTTGTACGTCATATCAATTTATCTTCACCTGCTCCTCTCTTCACATGGGAGACATCTTGAATGACTGGATATAGGTATTGTTTTTGCATCTATTTTTACAACTGCTGCACTGCGTCCCAGGGCACTCATGAAGCGTGTGGACGGAGTCATGCCTCCGGCCCCCACACAGCGTACAAAGTTCAGAGCCTCTCCTCTCTGGGATACAGGTGTTTTGTTAGGACAGCCTCTGAAGTAAAGGCAAAGGGTGAAAGTATTAGGTCTGCCCTCTCTTTGGGAACTTGCTGTAATGAATGAAATACTTGTTTTGATCAAAATTACTTTTTTTTTACTCACCAGGACAAAAACATGGCATTTAAATACTACTGTAATACGTGAGAATGTCACTAGAATTAAAATGTATATATATTATAGTACTTTTTTACAGTTATGTTTGCGTGACATTAAAAATCTGCTGTTTAGACTTAGACATTATTAACATCTTTTTATAAAAACTTTCTATTGTACTGCTGAGTATATCTTTGTACTATATTGTATTCTGCTATTGCCTCACACACACTATTAAGTCATTCTTCATGATCTTATTTGGGCTAATTGCATGGCTGCCTGGTAATCGCCTGAACCACCCAAGCATCATGTCCCTTGTGAAAAGCCTGTGTGTCTGCTGACCAATGAGCACCGAGGGTTGCATCGCCGCTGGCGGTCCTTCTATGGGATCCAAAGACTGTTCTGGCCAAGTAGTTGCTTATTTCTCTGGAGAACTGCAATGCCCGCACTGGGAATCTTAAACATCTGAAGTAGAGCGGAGTTCAGGGGGCTTTTGCAGCTATGGCCACAAGGCCCTGGCTATCTGTTTAAACAGCAGGTAGTCTCCAGATCTCCTCTGTTTGTGTCTGCCGCTTCCTCCTTCACTTGGAAGGGATTTTCCCATACAGTCCATTGCTCCAAAGGGGCCTTGAAATATGTCTGTTTTTCAGGATGGAACATAACGGAAACAAAAACACACATTTACAGTAAATCGCAGAATATTATCTTTTTCATTCTTGAACAGTGATGTGTCTTTTTTAAAGGAATTTTAGTTTTTATATTATTTTTGATTTTGCTTTTCTTAAAGGTTATTTGTTAACTAATAGACTATATGATTCCTGATAGACTATATGATTCCTAATAGACTATATGATTCCTTGACAGTAGTGATGAAAAGGACACACAGGGAAGAAAAGATTCCCACCAGGAGTCGGTGTGTACATGACATCTATTGATGCTGTCCACAAGCTAACAGGTCACCTCCATCAAGGTGGGCTCTCCCCGGTTTCTATTGCATCCCATGTCAACACGACTGACAGCAAAAAGCACTTAGGGAGCGACAGATCACTTTACCATTCCTGCAGCAGGAAGGGAAGTGTCGGTGAAGGGGGGTTGTTGAAGGGCCAAAAAGACTGTGGAGAATTACACTACTCACCCATGGCCAGTAGGTGGCAGTATTGATGCTGCTTTAAAAGTGTGATCGCAACGCTTAATAACTTCATCAAATACAGCAAAGCTTTAGACATGGTTTATGTTCTGCTCACAAGTACAATGGTAAACCTATTATTTAAGAAAATGGATAAATTGCTTAAAATACACAAGGTCCATTTATCTTTTATTTTAAAGTAAATATTGCTACAATGTTATAATTTCATTAAAAAAGTGATGGTATGGAGACATGTGAATTGTTTTAGTAATGTGTATCCAAATATATAAGAGTACATATCTGGTTGAAATTGTACTATTAAAAAATAATGGCTTTTAAAGTTCTAACAAAAACACATCTTTTTTTTGACAGTTTGTCTTGGGAGTTATGACGAGCAGAAACTAGATCCTATTTGTGTTTTTGCTTTCAACAAGTGGGGTCACCCTCAGTGGATCTCAGCAAACTGTGTAATTTAGCCAGGGATTGCCCCGAGCTTGTGGCCTATGCTGCCTGTTTTGTGGGTTACCAGGGGCTAGCATACTCCCTCTTCTATTCCGTGCACACTACAATAGCGTACATACTACAGCTTGTATTACAAAATGTACATGCATACACTTTGAGACACAGGACCCTCCCCTACACGTTTTTAATGAAGCAAATATAACAACTGTGCCTCTGAATTAGGCTCCAACTTCAAATTATTCTCGTAATTACTGGTGAAAATGCTGATCTACAGTATGCCTTTCTCCACATGCAGTTATCTTTATCATAAATTCCAGCAGTATTTAAGTATGAAGCATATGAAACTGGAGTGTTGTAGTTTCAGGACATTTGGTATCTCAGAAAACATCAGACTAAACAAATGGAACTTATTAGCATGTGTGCTTTTGGCAGTGCCTGTATAGAAGAGTGTGTATGTGATGTTGTTGGCTACCATGGGTAAGTTATGTAGCCAGGTAAAGCAAGGCGCCAGCACAAGTGACACAGTCTCACCTCCCTTCGCTCGACTCTGGAGTTGTCTTTTAGCGTAAGGGAAACGTGGCCATTCACTGCCAGCCAAGCGTTACAATGAGCCACATTAGCTGTTGCGCCATTGTTTTCAAAAGGCAGCTCTGAACTTGCTTTGATGACTGGGAAGTCGGGCTTATTTTTTTTTCATAAATTTCTTGTAATTATGATCTGTTTTGTGTTGCTCAGCAATAGCCTAAGATGAATTATCATAGATTAATGGTCATGACGTCGGTCTGAAGATTTTTATTTTATGTATTTATTTATTTATAGATTTACAAAAACATTCCAAACAAAAAACAATTCTACACTTTATTAAGTTTCAGTTATTTCAAATATTCTAAATGAACTCAAATCAAAGTGTCAAAAATTTAACATGGTCAATTTCTTTTTAGTTGTATTCATTTAGTGGTATTCGTTTTTTATGCAACATGGTAAAAATGATGTCATATATCCAGCCAAAGAATCTTTGATAGTAATTTGCTATAATACCTTAACAGATACTCAAAAAAGACATGACATTAACATTCATTATTTTAGTCAAATATTTTCCAATTAATTTAAGTTGAATTAATTAATCAGGTTTTACAGTTTATAGTTTCCAGTATATGCAACCTTTTGTGAGAACATCCTGAGCGAGGTACTTTCTCTTTACCAACCCGTGTGTCTCAAAAGTCTCTAAGCTATAGGAATATCCACAAAGGGGTTGTCATCCATCTCTCATGTCCTCCGTCACTCATTCAAGGCACACCATTTGTAAGTCACACTTGGGCTTTGAAGGGAGTCGGGCGCTCACTTGAGAGAAATTCCCTCTGAGGTCGAAATAGCCCTATGATTATATCTTTATTAATGGCCCTGGATGTCCTAGTTTTATCTGCTGGATCTCACAAATATAGTATAGAATCATCTTTAACTGATTAGGCTGCAGAAATATCAAGTTCTTTCTGAAAGCTGCTGTGCCTTTGGTCTTGTTGTGCAGACCCTGATGCCACATGCAATAAATTATTAGGCTAAATAAGAACAGAATAACAGCTTTACATCAGTATAGTGATCCATGTCAAAGGAAAGACACTTTATGTTTGAGACAAAGCATCGCTCCAGAGTCAGGGTCTCTCCCCGGCTGGGTCCAAGGTTGTTATTGACTACAGTTCTCATATGGCTTTGGGCTTTAGCATCGTGAAAGAAATGCGTCGGAGAGAACCCATCAGCAATTCGAGAGATTTACTGTAGGCTATTTTCCACAAAAACAAGGAACTGCCTCCAGAGTAAGTTGGGGTTGTGTAGTAAGAAAGCTTGGAATATGAGTATTGCTGTTATTGACAGTAGGGGAGCAAGCTACTTTGAGCATGAGAATAACCAATAAGTAGCACTTACACAGGCAGCTTTTCACCTATAATATCATTATTCAATTATTTACATTAGGGGTGGTAAAAATATAATGGTCAAAATATAATAATATGATTTTCTTAAGATCACAATTTTGATTTTGTTTCACTTTCACAGAGGACTACTGCAGTGTCTTCATAAAACCATATAACTACAATATCATATCATCGTTATCTAATTGCTTTTTATTGATAGGAACACTGGCGTTTTTACAGTAAAAATTAATATAAAACATAAATGAATTCACGATTCAACTTCCCAGATGAGCAGATATTACAATACAGTCTTTTATCACCACACCCTACATTTACCTCATTATAATGCCACTTTATAATTATTTTTTTGGACCTACACTTTTGAGACACTTAAGGTAACCCTGAGTGTTTTTGCATACGTTTTATTACAGTTTTCTTTTTAGAATACTAGACTCAGCATTTCCAAAATATTAACTTTTACTGCTGACCCTCTGTGACCTTTACTATTCCATCAGTAACCACACCTCTAACAACTAATCCCCCCTCCCTTTTTTCAGTTTCATATTTCAATGTGCCAACTGAATAGAATAAAGTCTGCGGAGCATTTCCTGGATGAAATTGTACGGCAGCCTGCAGAGGTCACACGGGACAGGGTAGACAAAGGATATATGAACAAGATTATAAACATGGCAGGTCTGACCGGCATACACACACCAACCAATCAAAACCAGACTCCACAAATGAACACCAGATCAAAATGCGACTCAGAATTATATGTTTTTTTCTTGACCAAAGCAGTGGTAATATTGAGCAAGTGCTGGACCTTGTTAACATTCAGGAAGGATACATATGCCGTGGTAGTTTTTTAACTATATTACAGGCCATATACAGATCTCCATATCAACTCAACCATTTTTTTGCTTCTAAATTATTTATCTTGTTAAGCTTCTGGACTTCAAATATGTCCTTAACTTTGAATTGTGCGTGTATCATGGCATGTCCCAGTCAGAAATCAATCCTAGGTGAACTGTTTAAGTGATCGTGCATTTGCCATGAAATATGCCCCGATTAAGTATGAAGGATTGGGTTACAGTTTTGCCACAGAAATGGTTAACCGAGTTGAGAAAACAGCTGGCTTTTTGAATGTTTTCCTGCCTGAACTGTAATGCAATTTTCTGCACAGAAGAGGGCCGTGTTCAGAAATAAGCCCCGAGACATGCAGAAAGGTACTCACACACGAACACTTAGCTCAGGGTCAGGAAGGAAGTGCCTTGCCACCGAAAAAGTAAGTTAGGAAGGATGAAAAATATCAAAACAATAAAAGCCACACTGTTTGTAGCACAGCAGGAAGCTATTATACATTAAAAAGGACACATATGTTCAAGTTTCTCTCTTTACCTGGAAACGTGTGACCGATTGCACCATTGGACAAGAAACATTGAGTCGCTTAATTTTGTTGGTTAAACACACAGTATGCAATTATGTTCTATAGCAATAGGGTTCTCAAAACAAGAGGCTGAGAAGGATGCAGTGAACACATTATGGGCAAAATTTAGATAAATCAATCAAAGAAATTCTCTATGGTGAGCTTGCCAAAATAATTGGCAAGCTCATCAAATGCCAAAATATCACATTAATATTGGCAATCAATTTAGAGTTATGGGCCAAACACCAAACTGATTTATGGTCAGTGCCAACAATATCATTGCACATAACTACTGTACCATTATATTGAGTTATGGCATTAAACATGAGGGCAAAACAAAATTAAAAAAGAAATGATATGATTTATTAATGTGTAAATAGTTGTGTATGTTGTGTATTCTATGTTTGAAAGTTTGATCACATTGTGGTTTGGTGTGATACTGGCAGGTGCTGTAGAAACAGTTGATTGTGGGAGTCAAACGTAATGTTTTTTTTTATTACGTAATACTTGTATTCTTTGGAATACATTTTCCTTGTTTGATTTGAATTAATGCCCATGCAAATGCTGTTTTGCGGCAAACTCATTGGGAAGTATAGACCATAGACTGGTTCCTGACAGGATATTGGTCAAGGGCCCTATGGCAAAGTGACATAGGCGAGAGCTTTTGAGTGTAAAACATGAAAGAGCTGTGACAGCGCGTTCTCATTTGAAGTAACCTAAGCTAGATGTCCACTCCTGAGTCGAGCTGTGAGACGTCTGCTGCGGTCTGTTTGTGGTTAAGTCGTCCGTGGGTATAACCCTGAGGCAGCTTCATGGGTTTCCTTCACACTTCTGTCAAATCTGCTAATATGTAATAGATTACACCCGACACAAGGGAGACAGGGAGGAAATGTCTTAACAGCGCCTCAGACAGGTTAACATACACTCCTTAGAAAATATTAGGCGATTCACATTCAAGAGTTCACTTATAATTCACAAGAAATGAGTGACTAGCATTATCCAACTTTTAATGTGCCACTGACGGGACTACCGTAAGCAGTCACGATGATTACCCTAATAACACTTTTGTTTAAAAATAAACAGTTCATGTAACAGACTATTTTCTTTAAACGCAAAGTAGTGGCAGCCAATGCTTAGACCTCGGGCCAAAGACCTAATTGACTTTTTCATGCGTTTGCTGTTGTAGACAATTGTATTCTTTCTTTTGGACTATTTTTGCAACAAGTATTTAACGATGAAGAAAATAACACTTTAGATAAACTTTATTCTGAGAAATCCCCAAAATCATCAAACAGATCTAATGCACATACCGACACATTAAAGTCCCCTCATCTCTTCCTGCATCTATACACTCCATAATGACTGTTCCTAGTGAGATGGGTCCACCTCAGCACAGTATTGATGTAAGATTACACAAACAGTTATGTTTTCTGCTGCTCTAATGTCTTACAACTGCAGAAGTATCTGCCGTGCTCCACAGCAATCAGGGTGTATTCTGTTTGGCACGCATCAGTGCGCCTCAAGTCCACTGGGTGAAGGGGAACTACGCTGGCTGTCAGCTGGAAAACTGTCCTGTGAGGAGCTCCTCAGCTGTGAAATGGACTCGCATTTGTCAGAGCAAAGCGAACATGAGTAAAAATAGCTGGTTTTGATGCAGAGATGGGAGATTGTCTGTAAAAGGGCTGTGGACTGTGGCCTGGTACATGCTCCATGTGTGGGAACACGCAGCATCACCCAAAGTACTGTGTACTGTGGGGATATAAGACCGACCCCATGGCCTACAAACCAGTGGGCCAGTGGCGCCTGCTAGCTCAGCCCAAAACACTATTGTGCACCAGATGTATTATTCAGATTTGGTAGTACAACTACTTCAAAGGCACACTTGATTGTTTTTGATTGTATGATTATTCAATGCTGCCATCTTTTTTTTCTTTTATTTCTGGGGAAAAGATATTATCATTCACCCACACATATTTAATTGCAGCAATTGGAGCCACTCTAATTGGGCCTTGCCTTTCATCTGTAATGGTAATGATTATGAGATTGTGTTTGTGCAGGGCAGTCTAGACTGATGAACACACATAAGATGGACTGACATAACATTACAGATCCTAGCTATAAACAACCTTGTAGAAGAGTTATTATATCGGCGAAAACAGCGTGTCGCCGATATTATGGAATCACGTCGGTGCGCGTCCGCGTCCGCGTCCGCGTCCGCGTCCGCGTCCCGCGTCCGCGTCCGCAGATCCTAG
Organism: Philypnodon macrostomus; assembly: GCA_036025475.1. Classification (NCBI taxonomy): domain Eukaryota; kingdom Metazoa; phylum Chordata; class Actinopteri; order Gobiiformes; family Eleotridae; genus Philypnodon; species Philypnodon macrostomus. The sequence goes on from JAVQKC010037831.1 coordinate 37,408, forward strand.
CTGTGAACGCGATAACTCAAAAACGAATTGCCGGATCATTTTCAACATTTGCACACAGGTGCAT
>JAVQKC010037836.1:0-14750 GCA_036025475.1 Philypnodon macrostomus
TATATGGGACGTGTACAGAGGAGGGATAGTGAATATATGGGACGTGTACAGAGGAGGGACAGTGAATATATGGGACGTGTACAGAGGAGGGACAGTGAACTGAGTCTCAGGATTACCTCTGCAGCCCCCGTGGGTCTTCCTTCACATGGGTCTGTCATGTTGAAAGTCTTGTAGAAGACATGCTGGGAATAATCTCTCTTTGATATCAACGTGACTCAGCGTGGGGCTCTTCAGGACCACGGACAGGGCTGTGTATGTTTCATGACGGTATTCCTTTGAGCGTAAAGGACGAACGCTTCTGGAGAACAATTGACGTCGAAGACTTGATGATGTGACCCTGCTCTGAAGGCTTTAGGAGCTGTTTGGAGACCTATTGGTTACCGTTCTACGTTTTGCAACATCAAACACAAAATAATGATCTAATGCTAATTTTGTGGAGATCCTACTGGTTGTCTGGGGTCTCTAAAAATAAAACTCCAAACACTTTTGATTTATTCTGGGATATGAGCCCAAACACACATCTTTACAAATAGACATATTTAATGGTGGTAAGCTAGCAAAGTAACAACAATGCTTCTCTGGGTGCATTAGTTGACAGTGCAGGAGCACTTTCTAAAGAGCAGTGGTTTGCCCCTATTTATGACATCACTAACAGTAGTCCTAGTTTAGATCTTCTTTAGTCCTGGTTTAGATCTTCTTTAGTCCTGGTTTAGATCTTGTATAGTCCTGGTTTAGAGCTTGTTTAGTCCTGGTTTAGATCTTGTTTAGTTCTGGTTTAATAATAATAATTAATAATTCATCAATTGTATACAGCGCTTTTCACAACTACTCAAAGACGCTTTACATATTTGTACATTATTCATTCACTCCAGTCACACCCGGTGGTGGTAAGCTACTATATAGCCACAGCTGCCCTGGGGCACACTGACAGAAGCATGGCTGCTAGTTTGCGCCAACGGCCCCTCCGACCACCACCGAACACCAATCACACAACCACATTCATTCATAGGCAATGTGGGTTAAGTGTCTTGCCCAGGGACACAACGACAGTGTGCGCTCGGACGGGGGTTCGAACCACCAACCCTCTGGTCGAGGGGCGAGCGCCTACCCCACTGCGCCACTGCCGCCCCGTTTTGATGTTTAAAGTATGTCAGGTTGATCAGTGATTCCCAACTGGTGGGTCAGAGTCCAAAAGTGGATCACAAAGAGTTTTTAATATTGTTTTAATTACATAAAATGTCAAATACATGAAGCTATAGACTAGAATTTTCTTTTTAGCACGAAGAGTTAGGCATAGCTGGAGCCTATTTGAGGAATACATTGGTTAGTTTACTTGAGTAACATTATGAGTATTCCGTCAGTATTGTCTGGTGTCAGTGTTGTCTCCGTTCTATTTCTTTGACGTACATTGTCTTAAATTGCCTTTCACTTTCACTGAGTCGAGGGTGCCCCTCACTTACCTTCACTGCTCCCTCATAATTGGAAGCATTGCCATGTACTTGAGATAAGGGGCACATGATTAACAGGTATAGCCATAATACTTGTGTTTATATAGTGTTGCTTGAACTCATTTGACATGCTACTTAATTTCTACTAAGCCACAAGATTAATTTCAGGTCCCGTCAGCATCTGTCATGTTGGCCCGGCAACTAGAAGCCAGCTGTATACTATTTATTTTTTTACTGAGATGATTGATTTCCATTATGGCTGTCTGAGGCATAAAATGATTAGACCAAGACACTGAAATCAAAGTGATGTTGTGCAAAGGCCTGATGATAATAAAGCAATTAAAACTTCTCCTGGATGCACATTAGTGAATTCCCACGGGGTCGTATTGTGCACCATTTGCATCTTGACAAAGGGTTACCAGGGCAACGGGCTGCAAGCTCGACAAGATACATGCTTCCTCTGACAGAAGATCCCACCTGCGTCTAAGAGTACAGTATCAATCAAGATGAAAGCACATTATGTTGAATAGGATACAGTGTATGACAAGTATGGTTGCAAAGAGACATATAGGTTAATGGGTTTTTATTACAGTGTTGGACAAATGCAGCCTAATGTCCGCCCACACTGACACAATCCTGATGGTAAAACTAGGCTCTCAACATAAAATTTGTTGATTTGAAATCTTATTCGTAGTTTATGTTTTATACCATTGAAAGGTGGGGTCAGTCAGTGCATATGGAAAATGCAGTCACACTCACTGGCCACTTTTTAGGTAGACCCATTTACCTGTTTGTGTGCTCAGATCAGAATTGCATCAAGTCAATGTTCAGGACAAACCTGTTGAAGTTCAATCCAGTCATCACCATAAAGATTAAAGGAGAAAGGTGATTTACTGTTGTTGGTGCCAGGAAATCTATTTTGTGTATTCAGAAGTGCCACTTTATAAGACTTTACAAGGTCTCACAAGGTTTTTACAGGTTCAAAATGATTTAACTCAAATGTGCCTTCATTCCATATGTGTCTTCCCAGGTGCAGATACAGTATAAGAAGATTGACTTGAGCCATGTGACCTCCAAGTGCGGCTCTCTAGACAACATCCATCATCGGCCAGGTAACTGTCACACCTCAGCACCCTGCAACAACAGCACAAGTGTGACTCACCTTCATCACGGTTTGTCTGAAGCTGTGATTGAAATATTCACAGCTATTATTTTGTAGTTTTTAAAGTGTAAACGTTCCAGTTTCTTCTGTCAGCTCTGTTGCTACATCTGCTACATGATGTACACCACCATCTAGTGGTCCGATTGAGCAGTTCACCGTATTAAAAAGAGATCAACTGTTTTCCAGAAATGACTGTTTACATAATGGTAATAATGTGCACTTTTTAGTGATGAACTATGAATTAGTTTTAAACAGTGTATCTCTTGTGTTTCTGTTCTCTAGGAGGTGGTAATGTCCGTATAGAGAGTGTGAAGCTTGGCTTCAAAGACAAAGCCCAGGCCAAGGTGGGTTCTATGGAAAAAGCCCATCACACTCCAGGTGGAGGCCAACTCATGGTGAGTGTCTGCTCCAGTCACTAAATAAAGGAAATCATAAAGTTTTGGACAGATTGTAACAATTAGGATTAGACAATTAATGTTTTGTTTCTGTTTCTTTTATGTTAAGTTATTGTTCTTTTTGCCTTGGGATTCTTTTAATAATTAATAACTACAGTTTATTGCACAGTCATACATGTAACGTGATAGTCATAAAATTATTGATATACTTATAAAAAGGCCTTCATTATATTGTAGGTATAATTAATAATTAAAATGAATAAGAGTCAATCTTCCACAAACTTTTTGCATTCCTTTAAATGCAGACTAAGGTACAGTATACACCACCATCAACATCCCTTCTGGATTCATGTATTTAGGTTTGGATTGGTTTGAACCACTGTTTTAATCAATCTAAAATAAAGACATAAAAAACACATTTCTTCAAACATTTGCACATTCTAGTCAGTTCTGTAATGCATTTTGTTTTTTTGTATCTAACATAATCTAAGAGTAAACTTCTGGCTATTGCTATCCCTCCTCTGACAGATCGAGACCCACAGGTTGATGTTTCGGGACCATGCTAAGGCCCGAGTCGACCACGGTGCAGACATTGTGGTCCAGTCACCGCGCCGATCAGGCTCCATGTCCCCGTCCCGCCTTCGAGAGAGCCACCTGTCCTCCTCCTGCAGCCTCACCGACTCCCCACAACTCTCCACCCTGGACAAGGACGTCACTGAGGCCCTCGCTAAACAGGGCTTGTGAACGTCCTCTTCTATCCCTCTATAGCTGTCATTGACTTTTCTGGCCTCTCCTGCCACCTACGGGCCAGCCTTATAACTATTATTACTACTACTACTACTACTACTAGTACTACTACTACTTCTTTAGCCAAATCACAGCCTCTAAACATCACATCAACATCCACAAAACAAAGTAGAGACTTGAACTAGAAGCTTACTTATTTCTTGCCGTGAAAATAACCGTGATATTTCTAAGTATGGTGGCCTCTGAATTTTTAAAACTGTGATAATAGAAGTTTCATCTTACAAAATGTTGAGATTAAATGATAGGTATTGACCAGAAATTGGCTAAATGTATATTCAAGAAGCCACGCCTTTATTTTTCTTAGAAGAAAGTAAAGTGGCCAACACACGCCATGCAGCACGTAATGTTCTTGCCCAATTCAAGTGCATGGACTCCAGACCTTAACAAACCAAGCATTCTCTCACTGCAAGTCACTCGAGTCATCCTCTATCAGCGAACTAATATATTCAAAAACTATGGAAAATACTTACCATTTACATATCTTTGAGAATATTTGAAAAGGGAAGTCACAATGTGGTACTAAAACTTCAACGTCAAATTTGCATTGCAAGATCTAGGTTATGTTAAGATAAGCATGTGTTAATTCTAATATTAATAAGAGGCTATTTTGTATTTCAAAAGAAGGGATTTTAGGGAAGTTATTTCCTCACTTATTGAGTAACAATGATACAACTTCATGTTTTGTAGTTTATTAGTTGTTTACAGTGTAACGCTTGGTGACAAATGCTGATGGCGTGTTCAATACAGTCCTGTCCATGTTAGAATTTGCGGTAGTTCTCTATAGACACAAAGACTTATGAATACACACCTTCCAGCTAGTGAAAAATCGCAAACGCAAATAGTGACCAAATGTGTTGAGAATGACAGAAATGTGTTTTAATCTCCCCAAGCCAAGTCCATTTCTGATTCTTTCCTTGACCAATTGTCTGTCCCTTGTGTTTTTCCTGGAGAGAGGTGGCTTCTTTGCTGCCCTTAACACCAGCTTTTTGGCATTTATAGTACGGTAGGTTAGGTTATATTATAGTTATATATTGTCCCCATAGGTAAATCTGTCCTTTGCATTCGACCCATTTTTCAATGCCGCTGGGGACACCTGTCAGGAGTAGTGGTGGTGGGTGACCGCAGAGCAGGATCTTGGTCAGGATGTTTCTAGCTGGAGGATTAGCCTTTTGCATATGCATTAGGTTGATGGGGGAAACCGGAAAAAGCCACCTTTATGCTGTGAGGTACCTTACCTTGTACTCTGCCATGGTTGAACCAACCACAAGAGAGTAGGACCAGATGCTTGCAGGGCTTTCTTCCCCACAAAGCTATTGCAGTATAATTCTGGAATACATGCCATAATAAAAAACATTGTAAAAGACCTCAAAGTTGTGTCATTCTCAAAACCTTTGGCCACAACTGTAGTGCAGACTAATCAGTGCACAGAATAAGCTTTCTATGCTAATACAGGACTATTGCAGTTGGCAACTTGAGAAGACGCAGCTATCTGAAGTATGTATGTGTGTGTGTGCGCGTGTGGTGAACCATCCTATGTTTTAAGACAGATGCTAATGTAACTGATTGTTCTGTTGCAATATGTAGGTCAGGAAAGTGGGAAATTTTCATCGGTTCATTCAAATCTCTCATTAGGATAAAAAAGTGTTTGGGTGATCTAGTTTCTTTATCATACAACATTTGTGATATAACCCGCCGTCATGCCTAATAACCATTTGCAATTCTTTGTTTGCTTCTGTGTATTTCTGCATCTCCACCTCTTCAACGTGCTCCAGCCTACGGCAAATGTACATGTATTTAAAAGGTCAAGTAGATGTACGCAGTTTTTCTCTTGTTGATATGACATACATGACAACAATTACTGAAAATAAAAAGATGAAAACTGACTCCAGGTGACTTTTCTTGACAGAGAGAAGACGGTGGTTTGTTATGGGATTGTACCATTTGACTGTTTTTAGCAGACAACCACCTTATAGAGCTTTCACCATGTTATTCTTTGTTAAAATTAATGTATTACAAAATTTGATTGCATAGTTTAACTAGTCAATATTGTACATTTGTGTGGTTGGAGACTATCCCACGAACTAGGAGTTGGGATAAACCCTGGACAATAGACAGTCAGGGGTTAGTCACAATGCTGACAATACACTGTGACCTAACTTAGTGGTCACTTGGTGTGGAAGGTTTGAGGACAGCTTTTTGTAGGGTACACACTTTTACCAGACTGGAGTGAATGGGAAAATAAGAAATGAGGATAAAAAATGGGAGTTTGGAAAACAGTTTATTGTGAAATGACAGAGGGGAGTACAATAAGTTAAGACTTAGGGGCGCGGGTTTAGATGAAAATGGTTGGTTTCTTTGTATTGTGGCCAGTCCTGGGCCAAACCAGTCACTTTTAGCCAAGACAGTTGAGTGCTTTTACACTGCACAAAAACCAGTGACGACACAAGCACTTGGTTTGGAAAAATGAAGGAAGGATGCATCTCGTGGAAATTCAAGAGGACGATTTTCCAGGAATAACTTCTGAAGGAGGAGAGAAAGTACAGCACCAGTTTGGACAAAAAATGTAGAACAAAAAAAGGTTCATGACATGTTCAGTGACATCTCATAGTCCATTGTTCCCCCAGTTTCCTTTAGATGGTAACGATGGTAAAGACGATGGTGTTACAGGAAACAGAGAGTGGATGTCGACACCATGGGGTCTGCATGTGATAACGATGCTCACCAGTGCAGTGGCAGGCTCCTTACACAGACATGATGTGCTTCACGAAGGCTGAACATGGAGGGAAATATAAGCAATGAGTGAGTGACAAGAAGACTAGAACTACCTTCCACAACCCTGTTGTGATTCAAGCTATCAGAACTAGTTAGCCGTAATGTGTAATAGGAGTGTGCATTGCATGCATTTCCACTCTATTTTGGGATGAGTATCACGTGTCTAATCTAATTAACGTCTTGAGCAACTTGGTATTTTACTTTACTTTTACTTGCACAACTAACTAGCACAATTCTGGTAACTACAACTACAACTAAACCAATAATTTGGCTAATACTATTCATTTGAAGTAACAATATTTGAACTTGACTGCAGATACCACTGTACCACTGTTTGTATATTTGTGAGCTTACCTTCATAGTTGATACAGCCGTTCTCATCCTCCTGTCCTGCCATCAGAGCATCAATCTCAGCCTCAGTCATCTTCTCACCTGTAGGGGGTGACAAAACACACCTCACATTAAAACCACATACCCATTTTTTCCCGTATACCTAAACATGATTCTTTAGGTTGTACTGACCCAGTGTAGACAGCACAATACGCAGCTCAGCGCCCATCACTGTGCCGTTGCCCTCCTTGTCAAAGACACGCAGACCCTCAACGTAGTCTTCAAATTGAGCCTTGTTCGGGCTGTTGATGATGGTCTGGAGCATGGGCAGGAAACCCTCGAACTCTACTCTCTTGTTGGCCATGTCTGAACAGAGAAAGTGATTAGTAAAAAGGCTGGACAATATAAAATCTCTATCACTACTAACCTGTTTACTATGTTCAGAATGAGTTTATAATTCTGTACTAGTTGTTGTAGTTGAATTTAATTAGACCGCAGAAGTTAGCTTTATATTAGACAATATATGACAAGATTATATGTTACGGAAGAGTTAATTAATTAGTTAATTAATTTATTACAATTTCAAATGCCAGTTCTGATGTAACCTGGCAAAAGACAGATTGATATTTTCCTGATGCAACTCTCTATTTATCTAGACTTGAGACAGTCAAAAAATAGTAAATTGAACTGCTACTGAATTTTAATACCCCCACTATTGTATACGGTTCCTATATTACAGTCTCTTACCTTCAGCGGAGGGGTTGCCGAGCAGTTTGCTGACTTCCTTGTTGGTTGGGTTCTGTCCGAGAGCGCGCATGATGTCAGCGATCTGGTTGTAAGCCACCTTGCTGTCACCCACCCTGTCAAACAGACCGAAGGCCTCCCTGTAGTCTGGAGAATGAAGGAAAGAATCATCACTAGTTCATATATATTATAACTCTTGTATAAAACAGATTATAGAAGGAGATTATGAAGATTCTGTCATTGAGTAAAGTAAGTCAATTGTTCTATTGTTGGTGTTTACAGTGGCATAGCCTTCATTCTACAGTGTAATAGTGAAATGCTTTCCAAGCTGTGGGCTGTTGCCACTTAGTGGGTCATGGTTATTATGATTTTTAAATACCATTTACTTGACTATGTCTTGTATTTTAAGCACATTTAGAAATGCCTGGTGTAGTTAAATATGAAATATAAATCTAATAAGCTGAATTTGACTCTTTGCAGATGTACTTAACCATGTGAATGCCTAGTGTATTCTAATGCATGTCTTTCTATCCTTGTATGTGCTTATTCATTGCCATTTGTCCACAGAAAATGTGTTGTAAAAGTCATTGGGGCCATGTTGAGTGACGCTTCCAGCAGGTGGACGCATGAGACTGCATGGGGTTTCTATAGGTAGACCATACAAACACTACACCAATACACTGGACCTCTTGAGTGGAGCCAGGACTAGTCCTATTTCAATCTCAGCTGTCACCTTCTCTCTCACACGCTGCTGCTGCTGCTATAGGCTCTTTTAAAAGACCACCTTGGAATTGACAAACATAGCTGAGAATATGAGCCACCTCCTTATAAAGGCATGGGCTCTATGTACGTGCGTGAGCAAAAGTAGGAAGTGCTGACTTTAGATTTACCCCCAGGAGACCCGCGCTGTCGTTGAATCTAGTTTTTCTACATCTATGCTATAAACGCATTCTTTTGGCGCGTATCCAATGAAATACAGTTCCATTGACAGGGACTGGTTGGTTAAATATGTGACGTATAATTAGAGGTCTCCACCTAGGATTTTTGGATAGCGTTTCATGTACTTTGTTTTGATTTGTGGCCAGTTTATATTCAGTTAATCAGCAGTGGGAAATATAACACGATTTTTGCACGCTTTATTTATTATTATCCTGCTTTTTGATGGTGTGATTTATATGTGACAATTATATAAAAAGTCTTACCCTCAATCTGGTCTGCGCCGAATTCCACCTATGAGCCAATACAATACACAAGAACAACGTTAGTATTTTTGAAACGTGATACAAAACACACCTAAACCTTATTAGTTCAGACATGACATTTCATCCTTTGATGGACACTCATTTTTCTCCACACAGCCTCAAGCTCCTGCACTAATGTAACATAATTAATTAGGTTTAGGCTTAAACTCATCTCTTTGACAAAATTAGCTTTACGGAGCTGTCATCCGATCTGTACAAGTCCATGTTTAGCCGCATTAACATGACCACATTTGGAGCACACGGACGCACTGGCATCACGCATTAGTCATAGCGCAGTGGCAGTCCAATCCAAAAGGCAGGGGGGCTTGGCCTAAAGGCGCTGCTGAGCTATCCATGGTTCTAGTTATTCATCAAATCTCATTCAAACTCAAAGCTAAGAGCTTCACGTGGAGTGAAAAAAGAAAAGCAACTAAAAGAAAAAAGAAAAGCAACTAACATCAGTGGCTTCATAATGGACAAAAGACCAGACTAATGTCACTGTTAAGATGTCACCAAGCAATTCAGAACAGCTTGAAAATATAGGATAAAGAAACCAGACTAAATTACAGTTCACATGTAATACATGAACCAACGAAGTCTCTAATTAGCCCCAATATTCCTCCGTGCGCATCGCTGACATGAGCATGCCCAAAGCCTCACCTTGACTGCGGACAGGTCCACTGCAGGAGCGGCGGGAGCAGGAGCGGGCTCCGGGGCCGGTGCGGGTGCAGGCTCGGCCTTCTTGGCGGGTGCTGCTGCCTTAGGGTCCTTCTTGGGTGCCATTGTTGTTGAAAAGTTAAACTAAGTTTGTCCCAGTGAGGTAAAGACAATTCCCGGGTCGGGTGACAACACAAGGAGAGTGGTGCACAGAGTGGAGGGGACTCGGAGCATGCAATGCCTGCCTGGGCGTATATATATGAAGCAATTTTTCCTCTTGACCCCCGCCGGCACTGTCCCCGTCTAAGGATTGGATGGGGCGCGTGAGGGGTGTGTGCGTGGATGGGGCCAAGCTCCAAACATGGAATATAGGGCTGTGGGCCAGAAAGGGCTTATTTATGTCATATATCAGTGATGAATGAAAACAGTGGAAACGGTGCTAAAGGTTATCTCAGGACAAGACATTTCCTGTGTGGATTTACACATTACGCGCTTTACGCACCGTTTACGCACCGTTTACGCGCGGTTACGCACAACTGCACTGGCCACCATTCTATATCTCCTGCTAAAACAGAATCACTAATATGTTTGCATTTGTAATAAAACTATCCTTTAGTTATAACAATTAACAGGTATCAACAAGGCAGTGATTCTTTATTATCCAAAAGATTCACGGGTCGGTCTTAACTCGGGCTTCCTGTATAACATGTGTGTATAGCCCACATAAGGTCCTGCGAGGTAGATAAGAAGTAAGACTCTAGAAATCAAGTATCCCTTCCCGTAAGGGGTCACGTGGACACATGAGTAGATTTGAAACGCAGCTGAAGGTAATTCAAACTATAGTCACATGCATCAAGTGAGACTGAAGTTTGTTTTCAGCGCTGCATCAGATCACATCATCAGCATCACCGTTTACTCGGTCACTACAGTAAACTATCCTAGTTTTTACTTTTGTTTATAAAAATAACACAATCCAACAGTGATTGTCTAAGTCACATTTACAGCATAGCATTAATTTGAATTAAATGGGCTTAAGACTCTAGACCAGCAGCTAAGTAGGTATTGTGCAGGCCAGGTGTATCCCACCTAAGGTCCACAGTTGCTGGGTTAGGCTTCTGTGACCTTTAAGGGTAATTGGTGAAAGAAAAGTTCAATTCTCACACATGTGGCATGGTGGCACAGTGGTTAGTAGGTCAGGGTCCTTCCGTGTGGAGTTTGCATGTTCTCCCCGTATCGTGCTTAGGTTTCCTCTGGGCACTTACCCACTAAAAACAGGTACAATAGGTTCCCCCGTTGGGGCCAGGACTCCCCTGAAAAAGAGATTCTGAATCTCAGTGGGACTTTCCTGGTTAAATAAACGGCAAATAAACATGTTGTAAACAAGCAATAATAGGCTATAGTCACATTTTTCATCCACTTGGACGTCATACAAACTGTTTATTCATTTGTGCATATTCATTAGCTCATTTAGAACATTATCACGGGCTCATGAACATATGTGTTGACATGTTGTGGGTGGGATTAGAAGTATAAGCACCACGTTTGTTCTTAAGTCACAGACACTTCCTGTAGCCTCCTCACACGAAGGGGCAGGTGGTCAAAACAGTATTGTCTAATTAAACCTTGTTTATTTGTAGAGCCGGGTGTAGTGGTCCGGGTCGCACCTGTGGTCACATGTTTGGGAGTATGTGCCTGGCTGAGTGAGTGGTCCGGGGGGAGGATGTGACGTACAAGCCCGGGTAGAAGGAGATCAATGGGGCCTCTCAGCTGCTGATGCCAGTTACTCAGACAAGGCCAAGAGTGCAAATTCTGTCTCCTTAATTCACATCTAAATCTGTCTCTCACAGGCCAGCGGTGCAGCTCCAACTCCTCCACCAACACTACTATGATGGGGGCTTAGTTTAGTAGCTAAAATGGTGTCAAAATGTGACATTCAACTATTCAACTAATTTAACTATTCAACTAATTCAACTAAATCAACCAATTTCCACTATTCAACTAATTCAACTAATTCCACTATTCAACTAATTCAACTAGTCAACTAATTCAACTATTCAACTAATTCAACTATTCAACTAATTCAACTATTAAACTAATTCAACTATTCAACTAATTCAACTAATTCAACTATTCAACTAATTCAACTAATTAAAGAAAACATTATATTTCTAAAGGATACAAAAACAATTTCCAAACTAACTTAAATAAATACATATTTCTCAAATAAGAAAACATATCATAAAGGAATAAACTACACACACAAACTACATACACACACTCCAGTATGGTGCATTAAAACTACTCATTAAAATTCATTCATTCAAACAAACAAACAATAGTCCATGGCATAAGCATAAAAATATAATTAACCATTTTCAAAAAACTACTGAAGTTAGTGACTATTCTGCATTATTTCCCTCTGGGCCTATAGTGATGAAGGAACATGCATACATTCCTCCACATACCCCCCTCTTCCTACTGCCCACCACTTGCTTTCACTGACCCTATCGCAGCGAGGCCAAGCCAAAGAAAGCCTAGCCTCTCAGCTGTCATCAGGGCTCACTGCACCTTCTCGGAGGCTCTCTTCCCCACAAGAGTTGCCCCTCACCCCCCCCCCCCAAAAAAAAACTGCCCCTGGGTCCATGCACCTGTGCCACACTCACACAATACCTGCCACTATAGAAACTTAATGGATTTGCCAGTCTGGTTTAATGGAGCATGTGTTTCTTTACAAAAGCTCTATATGCATAATCTGCCTAAAAGCATGTTGTGACCTGACTTTACATGTCTTTCCTAACACAGCCCTCAATATTTATCCAGGCTTGAAACTGGCACAAATTCTGTCTATCTTTTTCTCTAAATGACAAATGGCTCAACATCATATTTGTTGACTTCATTTATATGTCAACACCCTCTTCTCACAATTTTATTTTTGTGGAAAATCGTAGAGTTGCTTACGGCATGTGATTATGTGGCCTACTGGTAAAATTGCAATGTCCCTTGTGCATCAGTACAGCTTGTCTAAGTTCAAGTCCGTGTCTAAATAGTGCCCAAGTTAGTGGCCTAAGGTAACAGGTTTCTAAGTGGGCTCCAGCCTTCTGTCTGTGAGACATTCAAAGCATCGCATTAGCCAAGAAAAACGATCTTCAAAAGTAATCTGTGGGCAGCTCCCTTGAGGAAGCCATAGTGGGGAGGTGAGGTCAAAGCTCTCAGAAGTGTGTGTGTGTGCGTCTGTGTGTTTGTGTGGGTGTCGTTGTGTGTGCGTGCTTGTGTGTATGTTGATTTGTGTGTGTGTGGGGGGGGTTCTCCTCAGCATTGCGTTAAAGGGCACAGCACTGACACAAGAAGTTAAGGATGTCAGCGAGGGCCTTTGTCTCTTGTGACAGCACAGTCCAGAGAGGAAACTGTACTATCCAAAAGGTGAAAGGGTCACAGAAGCAGTTCTCCTAATAAATATATGACAGCCACATAAACTCACTGGCCATTTTATTAGACAGACCTATTTACATGTTATATACTTATCACAACATCAAGCCACTAGATTTAGTCAAGGCACTAAAGATCAGGGCAAACAAAACCAGTGATTGAAATGTTTTTCAATATGACGTTGTTCCTAGCAGACTGTTTTGAGTTTGAGTGTTTCAGAGACGGATGGACAAACAATCATCTTGGGTTTACAGAGCAACAATATCTAGTGAGCGGCAGACCTGGGGGCAAAAATCTTGTGTGATGCCAGTGGCCAGGCTAGTTTAAATTAGTCTACAGAAAACCACAGTTAAACACACAACAGCAGAAGACCACACCAGGTGCCACTTTATTAGGTACAGAGCATAGTTTTCAAGTATATTCAATAAAGCCGGAAATTAGAATGCTAACTGAAAATACTTAAAATTATATAACCCATTACGCTCACTAGTTAACCTTAGTGTGAGCTTCAACTAAACTGTTCTAGAAATAACCAGCAGCTGAGTGTCAGCTGTAGCAGCTATTGATACTTTTTATTTGACCAGGACAATTTACCTCTTTTAGCCCAATGAGTGATTCTTTCATTCATTCTCCAATTATCTCCTCAGTTTTGTTTTTAGTAAACTTTATGCATTGCACCTGTTGTCAGTTCCACACGAAAGCTAGTCCGAGAATATAAGCCTCTAAAGAATCTCTGATCATCACCGCCTGCAGAGAAACTGGAACGATTAAGCATCTGTGTATTTCAACAAAACACTATTATTAACCATCTGGTTAAGTGATCATTTCTGCTCATTAGCATGTGCATTCTGAAGGAAGGGATGCTGTGGGCCACAAGAACTGAGGGTTTACTTTGACGCCAAAAACCAAATGGATTGTCTTTATACGTTTTTGTGATACCTCCAATTATGTGGTCCATCTTCCTCGACTTCTCTTTTGCTAGTTCACCCTCCGGCCCCGTCCTTAGGGTTGCGAGCGGGTCATTTTATAATCTTAGTTTCAGGTTTGCTTTAGGACATGCTATAACTGTCTGCTCCCAGGACTGACGTGAGCTGTGAAACTCTGATAGCTGCTTGTTGATAGGCATGCATAATAAACTCTTTTATTCACTCGTCACAAGATACACGCAGTACCTGAGGTGAACCCTTGAGTTAAGAAATGCCAGTCATTGTTGTTTGATTCGGTTTCTGTAAGGAAGATGGGGGACCCCTTCTAAATTTGTGCTAAGTATGATAAATTAATTGCAATGTAATAAAATAATGTGATGAGTGGTGTTGGATAGTGTGTGGCTCAGGGGCAAACGTGGCACGAGCTGTGAGATCTCATAGCCCACAGCTTACTTCCAAAAATGTACTGTTTTTATGTCTTACCTCTACCATCAGCATTTCAGTGTCATCAGTCATTTGTGGCTGTTCTTAATCTTAGTTTACGCATTAATAACATGAGCAGTTGTATCATTTCAATAGATAGAGTTGCTTTGCTTGTATCGTACTGAACTGATGTTTTAAAATGTGAATAAAACTTCAATCAGCACCTCCAAATCTGAGGCCATGGTTCTCGATCGGAAAAGGGTGGCTTACCCTCTCCAGGTCGGAGGAGAGTCCTTGCCCCAGGTGGAGGAGTTCAAGTATCTTGGGGTCTTGTTCACGAGTGAGGGAAGGATGGAGCGTGAGATTGACAGGCGGATCGATGCAGCCTCGGCAGTGATGCGGTCGTTGTACCGGTCTGT
>JAVQKC010037841.1:0-21114 GCA_036025475.1 Philypnodon macrostomus
TGGTTGTGTGATTGGTGTTTGGTGGTGGTCGACGGGGCCGTAGGCGCAGACTGGCAGCCACCCCTCTGTCAGTGTGCCCCAGGGCAGCTGTGGCTACACAAGTAGCTTACCACCACCAGTGGAGTGAATGAATAATGTAATGTAAAGTCTTTGAGTCTTGAGAAAAGTGCTGTATAAAACAAATGCATTATTATTATAATGGTGGTGTCAGCTAATTCTAGTTCAGCGTATCATCAATAGTAAGCTTGTTTGACCATGATTTTCTGACTAGTCTCTGCTTGCTGTAGTTTAGTGGTTTGACAGTTGTGAGTCATCCTAATGTATTCAAATATGATCCCGAACTGTTTAAATATTTACCAGCATTCATTAGATGGCTTTGTTTTGTCAGTGCACCATTTGCTGATACAGATAATATGCAGCCATAGACAAGAGATTGATTAATATTACCATAAGATTGCAAGCAAATGTATTAGTTTGTGTATGCAATTTCACATTAGGGCTGCATTATATAAGTACATTGGCCCAGGATTTACTAGTACTATTGGATGCATATCAAAGCCCAAACCAGGACAAAATCAGGACTAACCCAAGACTAAACCAGGATTATGATATCTTTTTAGGGTAAATTCTTATCAGATACAAGACCATACATTGTGCTGAAAATTGCAATGCTGTTTCATATTTATAATGGACTTGTATTGCTGTAAAAAAGAGTGATGACATATGCAGGCTAGTTGATATTCTTAGGTGTGTGGACCATGTTCCTATTTGACCAGGAGGGGCTGTAGCTGACTGGGGGAGACAAGGGTAGTAGTAGAGGTCTTTAATTACAAGCCTGTCATTTGGCTTTAGGCATCACTGGCCTACTTCACAATCAAGACCAGCAGTAGTTAGACAGACAGAAGAGCAAAGGAAGAAAGAGAAGTTTCAAATCAACAACAAAGAAAAATGTAAGCCTCTTTCTCTGCACAAAAATGTAGAATACAAATATTGTATTTGTATTGAATTCTATTAAAATCTTAGTAATACTTTTTTTTTTTTACATTCACTTGAGTAGCATTGTAAATAAATGGACTCATATAAGTGTAGTTGTATTGTACTGTTCTTTAGGTGTAACAATACTCTCAGTTGAGTACAGTTTTGATGACTCTGCTCACCACTGTAGGTCTAGTTATTTCTTTATGTAGTAGATTTGGAAAGTTTTGTTTCTTGTACCTTCATTTATATTAATGTGTAAAGCTTTAATTGAACTTATTTTAAGTTTGCTGATGGGAAAAATACCTCTATATATTTATTTGTATATTTTGTTTTAATATCACTTGAGTAATTATTTGGATCACTACTTTTTACTTCCTTTTCAATAATAGTATTTTAAAGTTACACACTTTTTGTATTATTTCTGCCCCCCCCACCTGTGCACCCACTGCTCTGTTTTACTGCATGACTCAGTACTGATGCCATGGGGCCAACATTAGTTTCCCCCAAAGGCCCCATAGAGCCCCTCCCACTGTGAGTGTGGATAGGACTGTACTCCTCACCACCATAATGGCCACTGCAATGCTAATGTGTTTGGACAGATGGAAGAGGCGAGTGCTGATGTGCTTAACTACGCATTTTACAGCTAAACTATTAAAAGAGTTGTGCTGTTTACACACACCAACATTTGAATACCTGTCTTCAGGCCAGTTTAATTATCCGGGCCCTTCTGTTATTTCCGCTGCTTTGTTGTCTCTGAGCTTTTGCACCAGGCATTGGAGATTTGTTTGCGGCTTCATTAAGATATGGTTCTGGTGGTAGTGTTTTTTTTTTTTTATTTTATGGGGGGGTGCGAAAATTTGTTTGTGCTCAAGTATATCTTTTACTCTGTGCCCACCCCCACCCGCCCCCCCATGCAATGCACCCCCGCCATACATATTATAAAGATACTGCGTGTGTGTGTGCATCCATTTTCTTTATAAAGTCATTTAAAGTCAGAAAATTAAAGAAATGCCCCGGTGATGCCTGCACTTTGAAATCTCTTGGGGCTTTAGGCGAAAGGGGAGGAGACACCATCCTTCATCCTGAGACCTTTGATTACTTTAGGAGTATAGGGCGAAAAAGCGTTTGCATTATAATGATTTGTTTTATGAAATTCCTTCATATGCTCGTCGTCAACTTGCGTTCATATGAAAGCATTAATCAAAGAGGAAGGGGCGAAGGCATTTAGCCAATAGAGCCGGCAGAGTCGTCGGCCTTAGCAAGCGGTGGATATTCGAAGCAGTGGTTTTTAATTATCTGGACTACGTACAGGATGCCGTTTTTTGATTGTTTTAATGAGGCAGCTGGCCTATTGTCTAGCCTTAATTCCTCCATTGTTTTGAGAATATGTCATAGTTCTTTATTCTTTTATCAGGTGCTCTGCAGGAGGATTTAGACAATAGCCTTCATTCCGACTGCATTGGCCACTGCACAAAGGCGGCTCACTGCAGACAGTTAGCAGCAAACAAGTGCAAATCATCAGCCACACTTTCCTTCTGCCTTTAGCCTAGTTTTATGACTCTCACTCTTGACCCTTTCTTGACTCCATTATTGACAGAGGTGTTACTAATGTCATAGATGGCTCTCCTGTGACTGTCTGATTAGGATCACCTTTGAAACGAAATAGGTGTCAGAAATAAAAAGACACTGTCCATGCATGTCATCAGTATCTGCAGTACTCGATGTTGTTCAATGAGACTACATGTACAACACCCCAACTGTTCACTGCTATGGTATTTTTCTCTATCACAATCATAGCCATGTTCTGTTGTCTTTTATTAATTATATATGTTTTGTCATTGTGCAAGCCAAGTTTAGTCTTAGTTTGATATCACAGTTTAATCTTTTCACTAGTTTCAGATTTCTACTGTTACAACAAAGAAGTAATTTCCCCAATATAGGATTTCCTCCTAATAGTCCTCAAATATATACACAAATACAACCTATATATATTTTAATGATTAATACATTTTTTGACTAAATACAGTACATGGTTAGGTAGCTTATGAAGTTGTCCCTTTGGTCTATATGGGAAGATGTATATGAAATTAGCAGAACTTTTCAAAAGCTTTTTATGTAGCTGTTAGTGTTTGCAATGCCCATTTAAAACATTCCTGGGGTACTGTTTAGTTTGTGTTGTTTTATCTTATCTATTCTCAATGATTGTAAGCTTAAGCACGTTCATGTTTTTGCATACCTTAAAAGCAAATGAAACAATAAAACATCATAATCCTGATGACAAGACCAGTTCTTGCCGTATTATCTCCCTGCTCATGTCTTAGTTGAGTGACTCTAACAAACAGAGTGCTGCCTCAGTGTTTTGTGTCAAAACTAGGACACACAGTCCTCATGCTCACTTCCACACAACAGATGGATCTGTAGCATTCTTGGCTGAAGGCATGCACTCACGGAGTATATTCTGCTTCAAAATGCACAAGAACATTTTTTTTTATCCGACTACAACATAATCTACTTCATTTCAGCTGAGTGGAGCCTTCAAACTCTTTGATTTAGATTGATCCAAAAAACATTGACGCCTATCTGAGCATCTTCCCCCTGTTCGTAATTCTCTTTGTAAGCCGAGTGCTTCTGAGCTTCTTCACAAAGAGGGGAGAAACTTTTGTGGCTGGGACTGCGATATATTCCCTGTCATTGTCGGTGGCAGTTTGTATCTACCTTGATGGTAACTTGGGTAGACAGTGGAGAGGAGTTTTGTTATTTTAATTAGGAGATAAAAATTCAAAGGGGCTCTCCAGGCAGTGTGTGGTATGACAGAATCAGAAAGATGAAGTGCGGCGGCTGAAGTGTGTGTCTCCACGCAGCAGATTGGCCGACAGATAGGAGCTGCTCTTTAAAGTGCTGCTGACATGCACACACACTCAGCCGTGCGCACACAAATGGGACTCAGAAAGATACAGTATTTTAATACCATTTACCTCTTTTGACACGTTTGTGCTGGTTTAATTTCCAGACATTCCCCAGCAGATAGAAGGAACTAGAAAGGTTTTCTTTAGTACATGTAAAATATAGACTAAACCTGCCCCCAGTCCAGGTCAAAGGTGGGGACTCTGGGCTTCAATAGCATTGGAGCATTGGAACATCTTGAACAACCCTGAAGAAACTCTAAGACAGTGAATATGTAGTAAATTGAAAATCCTGTTTTGGGAACAATTCCTCAAACAATGGCACCATATAATGCAGATAAAGCCATATTCAGCCCTTTAAAGCTGCAATTTCAGACATTATAGATTATGTGCTAAAATTTAACAATGAGTGTCGTTTAGCTCAGTCAGGCCATATACACAGCTTATACAACTTGCTGCATTGTCATGGGTTCAAATCATGGATCTATTAAAAAACAGGATATGGGACCTTGATGCCAATATGCGTAGTGGTCACTCGGTGGTACTGCAGCAAGAAAATCCCAAAAAGGATTTTTCCTATTGACTGCAAACGTCCAAAATGGTTGGATTTAGTGGTGTTTATTTTCTATTTTCATAGACTTTTCTCAGTTTAAAATCCCCAAATTGGCAAAAAAAAAATACTTTAATGTTCATGGGGTTACATTGGATTTACCGCTCTACCCCATTGGTCAGAACAGACCACGTGGATCCGTGTACACAAGGGCGGGGGCTTGAGAGCCGTAGTGCACCTGTTCTATAGGCCGCATACACGGAAGTAAACTCAGAAATGGCGGCCTCCATAATGCAGAAGTAAAGAACTTCTTTGGCATCATGCGCGATTTAGCAAAATAAATTGAAATCAACTGCGGCCATCTTGCTACTCACTATCCTTTATTAATCCAGACTCTGACACAAAATAACTATTAAATACATTTTGCAGCAGTTCTCTCAATACACAGAAAAGGGGTATGTTTGTAAACTTCCCGTGCATGTGGTGGTTAAATCCTGCTGATTCTCAGGTTATGTGTAAACATGAGTATAATCAGTGTAGCACACATGTGGGCCTTCCTCCTTTTCCTCTGCAGTCTCCACAGCTTTCCTCGGGACTCTCTTTGTCTCACATCAACCCGGGCTCACATCACATGTCCCCCTCTCAGCCTGACACTCCGTTGGTATGTTTGCACATCTTTGAAAGCAAACAGCGTGCTTTAATTAATTGTCCAGCTTTCCTCAGAAACAATGTCCTAATTCTGCCATTTAGTGGGAGAGTATCATAGTTTGTTGTTATCTCCCCCGCCAGATTTCTGTAAATAGTCATATTAAAAACTTTAATCTCTTCAATGGAAAATGAAGTGCAGCTGAAAAGCCTGTCATGTGCCGAGATAAATATTATCTAAAGCTAAAACCTTCACTCTCTGCCTCTCCCCCCTCGATACTTGCACCCCTCCCCATCACTGACTTAATGAATATGTTCAGAAGATTTCAGAGGAATGCCTAATCCCAAAACATAACAATCTAATAGTATAGAGGACCTGTATACCAGCTGACAATAGGAGTGCTTATCAATATGCCTTTCAATGTCAACTACAAGTAACATACAATATGTGGCTGTTTCGAACACATTTGCTCTTGGTTTTTTTCCAAACACATTTCTGAACAAAGTACAAAGTATTACGTATTGCTGAAGTTTTCTGAAGGCTCAAATAAATAGAACTTGTGCTCATACCAAAACATATCTGACATTTAGAGCCAATGTTCATGTATTTTAACTCTTTCTATCAATCTTTTCTGCCCAGGTGGTCAACTGTGGTGCACCACTACTAAGAACATGATGGAGGGCGAGGAGCTGGTGGCATTTGCAGTGGACTTTGACTCTCGTCTGCAGGCGGTGAATCACATGTCTCTGAGTGAGGGCATGTACCCAGCCAGGCTTCTGGACAGCATCCAGCTCCTGCCACAGCAGGCTGCCATGGCCTCCATCCTGCCCACTGCCATCGTCAACAGTGAGTGTCCATACAGCACTGCACACGAACTGCTGGAAGCAGTGGAGCTTTTGTTTAGGGACACAATAACTCTTGTCTCTGCTCTCAGACACACATAGACACATACACATATATACACATAGACACAGGCTGCACTCAGTCACCTGCTTAACAAGAAGCGTCGTCTCCGCCAGGCGTAGATTAACCCAGATGAGTCCCTGTATAGGAGATAAGAGCCATCGACCTTCAAGTTTTGGGTTCACATAAACACATTGAGGCTCAAACTAACGTGTTAATTGCAAAATACACGCCTCATGCAAATAGTGTGTTTGTTTACTTAGGGAGGGCTATCTGGGTTCAGCTCAACAGGGAGGCTTCTGTAAGCAGATGGTCCAGTGTTTTTGTTTGCCCTTGAGAAAGGGCACAACCCAGTGGTAGCAACATAGCGATATGCAGCAGCTGAGGATTTGGTGGAAAAGCTTTTTAACACATCGTTTGAGAGTCACAAGTGAAGTAGGAAGTGTTTATGCATGTGTCCATGTGTGCACATTCTTTATCTGGACACTTGAATATGAAAGTATTTGGTAGATTCTGATATCGCAACCTCTTTGTCCTTCCTGTGTCCCCTCAGAGGACATCTTCCCATGTAAGGCGTGTGGGATTTGGTTTCGGAGTGAGAGGAACCTTCAGGCCCATCTGATGTACTACTGCAGCGGGCGACAGAGGGAGCCAGACACAGTGGTGGAGGAGAGTGACACCGGGCCACACCAGACGCCCAGTATCTGCCCCTTTCCACAATGTAACAAGAGCTTCTCTGGAGCCAGGGCCCTGGAAATGCACTTGAGCACCTCACACACTGGTGAGTAATACAACAACAAAAATTCATGTTTATACATGTTTATTATAATACAAATATTTGTCAAGTGCAGTGTAAATATATATTTATATTAATGTCACACTTTTCACAAATATATGCCATTTCTTTCTGTCAGAAAATATAGCTGTCAGTTTATCCTTCATAGTGGAAATAGTGAAGGGAAAAGCCTGGCATAATGCATGAGCATGTGATGGCTTCTACAGTTAACTGTAAAGGAAAAGTGGGAGGCTAGATTCTGAGCGTTTCTGCCTTTTATCTTCTTCACAGGTGTCAAAATGGAAGAGAGCCTCCCTCCTGGCACCAGCTTGAAATGCACAATCTGTAACTACACGGCAGATTCTCTTATTACATTCCAGCATCACATCATGTCTCACCTGTCACAGGCGGCCTTCAGATGCAATCACTGCCATATCAGCTTCCAGAGCCACAGGGAACTCTTACAGCATCAGGACTTACACGGGCACGGCAGCAAACTTCACAGAGAAGGCGACAACACTGAGCACTCCCCCAGGGGGCCGGAGGAGAGCCTTCAGCAGCAGCAGGCCCGCACGGAGCTGGCCAACAGGAAGGACGCTCTGCTGGGGAGTCCCAAAGGGGGCCTCACCAAGGAGCCCAGCACAGACGGAGAGGCTGACAAAGCTGAGAAGAAGCCCATGCTATCTGTTCAAAAAGGAGAGGGCCACCCAGGCAGCAAGGCCAGTTTTTCTTACACTAGGATCAAGTCAGAGCCCTCCAGCCCCCGCCTGGCCTCGTCCCCTGTGCAGCATAACATGCCTACATTTCCCATGGGTCCATTCTTGTCTCAGTTTGCTTTCTCCCAGGACATTTCAGTAGTCCCGCAGGCTTCTGAAATTCTGGCTAAAATGTCAGAGCTAGTTCACCGGAGGCTGCGCCACGGAGGGAACAGCTACCCCCCTGTCATCTACAGTCCTCTTATGCCTAAAGGGGCCACCTGTTTCGAATGCAATATCACTTTTAGTAACCTGGACAACTATTTGGTTCACAAAAAGCACTACTGTAACAGCCGCTGGCAGCACATGACAAAGTCACCGGACTTTTCTGCCTTGTCTGATAAGGTCCCCGAGGCGGTGAGCCCCAACAGTGGCCACAGTTCTGTTAGCATGTTAGCGAGCTGCCATCCTACGGATGCTGACAGCCATCTGATGCAGTCAGGCTGTCTGAACTCCAATGTGCTGGACATGATCAATGCAGGGAAAGGGGCAGATAAGGACCTAGCTGGACAGGGGAAGAAGGTCTCCACTCCAACTGGGACAGAGGACAAGATCAATGGTAAACAGTTGGAGGGGAAAAGTCCCAGTACAGGTTTAGTGGAAAGTGACAATGATCCAAACAAGACAACCTGCGACGCTTGCAACATCACGTTCAGTCGCCTTGAGACCTTCATGGTCCATAAGCAGTACTACTGTGCCACACGTCATGACCCTCCAATGAAACGCATGTCGGCCAACAAAGTCCCATCCATGCAGAGGACCATGAGGACCCGCAAGCGCCGGAAAATGTATGAGATGTGTCTCCCGGATCAGGAACATCAGAGGCCTCCAATAACCCAGCCAGGTTTCCTCAGCATGCCTCCCATGAACCCTTGTACCTCCCAGGATGCTGTGGACAACCTGACTGACCGCTTTCACCCTCGTTGTGACCTCTTTCAAGGCTTGGTCCCCAAACACTTGGAGGCCTCTCTGACTGTCACTAAACCCATCCTCCCGCCCAAATGCAGTAGTGCAGAGCCGCAGGAGCTAGATGCTCCTATTGATCTCAGCAAAAAGTGTTCGCCAATGTCTGACAAAACTTGTATCTCCCCTAAAAGACTTTTGGACTATCATGAATGTGCCGTTTGCAAGATCAGTTTTAACAAAGTGGAGAACTACCTGGCACATAAACAAAACTTCTGCCCTGCTACAATCGCAGCCACTGCTGCTGCTGCTGCTGCTCATCAACAACCACCACAACTGCACACAGAGGGCAGCCCAGAGACAAGCATGTTCCCAGAAGTCAAGAGTGAAGCTAACAACAATCCAGATGATACTTTTGATAAGAGCCCAGGCAAATGTGAGAAGAATGGCAACGGAAAGGTGCTGGTGCAGAATGGAGGCATGTTCCCCCCTCACATGGGGCCTGTCTCGGGACTCAAGCCTTTCGCTGAGCCCCAGCTCATCCCTTCAAAAGACGAGAACAAGAATGTGTTTCTGCCCCACTGCCTTTATCCTGGAGCAATAAAAAAGGTGAAAGGTCCTGAACAAATATCCCCTTATTTTGGGATCAAGCCAACTGATTATGGGACTGCGGGTGCAGTGGTGCAAGGTGAAGCCACTGACAAGGAGCAGAGTGTGAATGGAGCTGGCTCTACTGTTGGAGGGGACACAGGACAGACACCCCAACCTGCCTCTAATGGCTGCCCCCACCCTTGCAAAGAGCCACTGCCTCTGATGCCCAAGAACCGCAGCATGGTCATCGTCAACGGGGGACACAAGCCAGATGAGCGCTCAGACAGCAGTGTATCCCAGCAGGAGAACCAGCCTCAGGAGGGCCAGCCCCCCAGCCCCTCACCCACGTGGGCTGGGGAGAACCAGGCCGACTCCAACGAGAACATGTCGCCCTCCACCAAGTCTCCGAGTGAAGAGGCAGTGCCAGCAGCTAATAAAGGTGTGAATGGCACCGGGAGTGGAAAATACTGCCGCCTTTGTGACATCCAGTTCAACAACCTGTCAAACTTTATTACTCATAAGAAGTTTTACTGTTCTTCACATGCGGCAGAGCATGTAAAATAAGTCCTGACAAACACAAACTGCTCTTTCCTTCCACAAATATTCCCTTGAACTTGACCCCCTTTTCTTCTTTGTTTTGGTACACTGTTGTGTCTGAAATAGTGCATCATGCAGTGCTATCTGCTGCTTGTGGACAATCAAAAGAAGCTTCTTCTTTCATTGTTTGAAGACTTAAACATGCAAAACCATTGATTAAAAAAAAAAAAAAGAAAAAAAAAGAAAGAAATCAAGAATAATATTGGTGCCACTTTCGCATTAATTTATTTTACAATCAGTATTAATAGGAGTAGTGATCTTTATTTAAATTCAAAATGAAATTTATATCAGAGTTGTTTGTAATGTTATTGTATAGTCATTCTTGTGTAGCACACATATTGTTTACACTGTAATGTAGGCTCAATTAAACAATAGACAATACAAAATGAGATGCATTTTAGACACAAAAATAGCTACTGAGGCACTTGTGTATTCTTTTTTGCTGTACCAGTTTATGTATATGCCCAAAATGTCATTCGCAGATTGCTGACTTGTTAGCTTTAAACGTCTCAGTTTGAAGGTGATCCAGGCACTACCCTGCAGTTAACATTGGGGCATATATACACATGGCTTTGCATTCATCTGTGGCTGTTTGTCTCTGTCTTTTTTCTTCAACTCAGATGTGGATGTTTTCATGAGGATGGCAGCATTCTTGTATAGTACTTGTATTTCTGTTTGATGATACACTTTGGTCTCCCTTTTTGAAATTTGCTCTCAATGCAATACTTTGTAAATGAGGGAACATTACTGAAAGCAGTATTATGATATGGGGACTGTGCATATAATTATTTGTAACCCCAAAGGGAAAAAAAGAGGTTGTACTTAAGTTTATGCTGATGAACCACACGAGTGGGAGGTCAGTGGGGATACTGATGTAAAATGATCATTCCAATGTCCTGACTGTGGGAGAAAATGTTTCTTAAAACGTTGTTGCTATGCATGTATATGGATGGAATTAAATTCCAGATCTGTTGGAAATTTTTATTTTGATGTGGTGTCATAATTAAACTTAAATCCTCAGGATAAACCAAACTGACTGCTTTCTTCAACACTTTTTTCTATGTTAATTAGGAACTGTTTTTCTTCTTATTTTGTGTTGTAGTCATCATAAAACTAGACAACCTTTGCCAATGAATGCATTGATAAAGTTACAGTATCCAAACCAGGACTCTAAAGATTCTATAGTGCAGTGGTAAATGCCCAATCTATTGAAGCCACTATCAAACTACAAACATTTTGTATAAATAATTTATGTCAAATTATATTGAAATTCTTTACTTCCCTCTCAATAAACCTTGAAGATTTACAAGGTATTCCAATTTAATTAGTAAACTACATCTGCACTTATCTAAAGCATGAACAAACAAAACAAGAATCAAAATCTTGTCAAAGTTTAATCATTATGTAAAAAATATATATATTTTGACAAATATTCACAGCATGTTAATATTGTGTTTGCTCAAGTCTTGGGCAGTCTGGGTCACTCACTGAAGCGTTTGGCCTGTCGCTGGTTGACTAGCTTCTTCAGGTGTTGGCTGATGGCAGATGGTTTCTTGTAGATCATTTGCCGGTCTGCTTCTTTTATGTGAATGTGATTGGCCGATGGGTAGGAATCCTCCAAAAACTTCTTTTGAAGATTAGCAACCATCTGGTGCAGGAATGAGATGATATTTTATGGGGTTTAAACAATTATTACCACAAACTTACCAGTCACTGAGAGTCTGCAAGACTAGAGGCTTTATTTTGAAGTGGCATCTGTGTAACGTGCTCACCTGGTTGAGCTGTTCAGGTATTTCTCGGTCGAAGTGATCTCCAGTGATCACACTCACAGATGTCCTGCTGGAGAGTGGCTTAAACTTTGTAATGTCTCTATAAATGCCACAAAAACATGTTCATTGAAATGATTTTTTTAGGTTTATATGGTCAAAAGATGTGAAATTTAACTTTTCCGTACCGTACTTGAGCAGCACTTTCATTTAGAAAGTAATGCTCATCCACAGCACTGCTCTGATGGGCCGGGTTACACATGAGGTATTTCTATAGGAGAGAGACACATACATGTAGGATTATAACTGATATTATGTTCCTTTAGTCAAGACTGTTATTTACAAAAACACTAACAATAGAAACATAAGCTACAAACACTCTGTCACACTGACTAACCTTATTGAACCAGTTTGTAGCATTAATAGTGTTGATTTTACAATAACAATACACTTCCTTGGTATTATACAGCCCTTTTGAGAAGATTTCATTTATTCATCTTCGCTTGCTTATTGATGTTAGGGGTCAAGGATGTCTGGAGCTACTATGGGACTTACAGTAAACCTTGAGAAATAGTTGTAAATTATAATACTTGAATAGCAAAGGTATACAGACACGATTTTGGCATTGCAATCCACATACATTTTATACATCTTCAGTGGGCACTTTAAATGTACAGGGTGCATATACAGGCAAACGGTATCTTTCCTTCTTCCATAAACCAACATGTGATGAGACTAGATACTCATTAACACTGAATCAAACTATTATGCTTTGTTCAATTAGACACAGGTTACAGAACATGTCCTTGAGAAATGGACTTTACGCTCTGTCGAGTTTTGTCCATCTTAAGTGTTTGTGTGTGTGTGTACGTGTGTGTGGGTGTGTGTGTGTGTAGATTATAACCTTTAATAGACAGTCTACCCAAACCTTTCTCTGTCCTTGGAGAATTCAAGCACAATGATGTCCTTATCTCCTTGGCAACTGTAATACTTGAAAAGCTGAAATAGGTCCCTCATCACTTGTGCCATCAAATGTGGGTGGCTGGCAGCAGTGAACGAGGCGCCTTAATGAAGTGTTTCCATTCGTCTTGAACACTAAGTTATATGCACAGCTGCAGTGAATGGAGACACAAATGTTGGGGACTAAATGTATAGCTATACATTGCGCAGTGACTGTGGTATAGCATTGATAAAATAAAAAATATATATATATTTTGATCCACACTGTGCACGCTCATACTTTTTGAGTCACTGTATAAAGGCATATCTTCTTACAGTGACCAGGCATAATGCCATTACTTATGCAAGTTTGATACCTTTCTGCCAGTATTAACTCCACTATTCACGTTCATCATCAGTCACTGGTTATCCACTGTTTCTTCTTTGGTGCACTTTTGAAAAATACTGACCACCACAGTCCAGGAACACCCCACAAGACCTGCAGTTTTGGAGATACTCTGAACCATCACAATTTGGCCCTTGTCAAACTCACTCAAACCCTTGCATTTGCCCATATTCCTTCTAACAAAGCAACTCTGAGAAATGTAATATAACTTATCCACAATTAGGCACCACAATGCTGAGATATACTATGTTATTAACTTCACCTGCCAGTGGTCATAACACGACTGACAGGCAGAAGTGTCCTACAGATTACATGTTATTTTGAAGCCTGTTCAAAACAGTGAGTCAAATAGAATACAACTTGTATGAAACCCAATCTCAAAAAACATGGCAAAACCCTTCCTCTAAATCCTCTAGAACTGCATGACCTGTCAAAAAGGCCACGTTTACAATATACAGTCATCAGAAGATACAATGTGCTTACGTTGTCCTGACAGCTCAGCGTACAGGTTCAATTTTCATTTATTTAAAAACAAAATGATGTCTGCTGCTGTCATATCATGCCAAATTCAGCACCTGATAATATGAAACCGAATACGCTTGCAATTATCATCTGCTCCTATCTCACACAGAAAAAACATTACTCTGACACTAGCACCATCCTGTGGTTGTAAAAGAAAGATTGAGACTAAATGCTTCATACACAGTGGCCACAATAGCACAATAGCATTTTTATTAAAACACCCCCTGTTATATGTACTCAATGGCCACTTTATTAGGTGGACCTTGTATCTAATGAAGTGAAGTATAGTGTGGTCTTCTGGTGCGGCCTTTTGTTTTGTGAGCTTTCACAGACCTAGATGTAGGCTAATGTTGTCTGTCGGTTATCTCAAACCAGTCTCTGATCTCTAGCATCAACAAGGCATTTTCGCTCACATTCTATGTTTTTTCATTCTATGTTTTTCAAACCATTCCATGGAAAGTCTAGATTTGGTTGTATCTGAAAATACCAGTAGATACTCATGTTCTTAAATGTTCCAACTGGCACTATTAGCAATATCATGCTCCTAAATCTCCCTTTGCATTCTGAAGGAGGTTGTCTTGAACATACGTAATGTCTAAATCTGACTTACTGCAATGTGACAGACTGATTAGCTAATTGTGCTCACAAGCAGCTAAATAGATCTTCCTAATAAAGTTTCTACTGATTGTATTTTTATAATATAGTTGTATTGTGTGGTATGGGTTTGCCTCTCACCTGTCTTTGTATGACCTCTTCAGACACATTATCCCCATTCACAGTTGGCCCGATCGCCCCCAGGATGATCAACATGCGACTGAGGCCTGTGGCAGCCGAGAACTGTTTGGCTTGAAGAGACGGCACCAGCTTACCATACCTCAATAAACACAAACAGATGAAATAACAAAACTCATTAAACTTTGGCAACAGACACACCAGTCTTGTAGCCATATGGTTGTTAGATTAATATACCCTTGACAAAAACGGAAGACGTGACATTGACATTATTTGGTGATACATTATTACAGGACTGGAAGCAAAACTAAAATTTATTTTATTCTTATTAGATATTTTATCTCCATCAGCACACGTTATACTGTAGATTTTAATATTATGTGGTTTTCACTAGATGCACAATTGTCTTTTCCCCTAAAGGCTTCCACCTGTTAATGCTGGAAGGAGTTTGGATGACAGTTTGTGTGCAGTGAAAGTAAAATATATTAGGACATGCCAAACTGTGAGCCAGCAAACAGTGTATCATGCAGAGGAGTGACTAGATGGATAAATAAATGGCAAAAGCAGTAGAGTACATCATAAGTGTAGTATGACAGAATATTGAAATATAATATTGATATATGAATATTTTCCACAAAAAAACGATTTGCATACATTTTTTCCCCCGAAACGGTTATAACAAAAACGGATTCTTCTCTAGACGACCAGAATTTATTTGTTTGCATTCTGGAAATGTGTATGTAAGAAATATTGGGCAACTCTACTATTGCACAAAACTGAATACGTAAACTACACTAAAACAAAAAAAATATATAAATATGGGTTTATTAAAGAATTTCCAAATCTTTGTCCCAGATTTCACGATATCCTCAAAACCTGGAAATTTCATTATCCTTTTAAACTTTACTATTTTGTTATTACAGTTTGGCGCCTGCAAAATGACCTTCTTCATAGCAATACAAGTGCAAATATATGACAGCAGAACCTTTTTATATGAATATTTCGTCAACTCTCTCACGAAACACTCTCTCTTGTGAAAACATTTGCCTAGGGAATGTGAAAAACTCTTTTTTGGTAGATGAGAGAAGAAGAGCTGTGGGATTTTGTAACTCAGGAGGGCCAATCGGTCTCGGCTCACTGATGCTATGAATTGCCTGGTCTCAGCCTGTGGAGCCCAATCAATGGTGCCATGTGCATGCTGCTGCCGCCATAACGGGGCAGCACCGAATTCACCAACACCCCGTAGATGGGCCACGCAGCACGGAGGAGGCACGAGGAGGCACGAGGAGGCACGAGGAGGCACGAGGAGGCTGATCTGAGCCTGAGAGCGAGAACAATATATGCAGACTATTCTTTTACACTTTCAATCAAACAATCACAATAATAACTACTTCAGCAGCTAATTGTATAACTAGGAACATTTCAATTACGGTACATTTCTATTTGGTTCCCAGCATTGTAAAACAAAAGTGTATAGTAGCTTCTACCACTAATTCAGAATTAGTAAAAGAAAGAGTTTAAAGAATGAGAATCAAGAACCTGTTAAGATACTGTGTGTATTTTACAATACAACTTATGAACGGTTACCAAATTTACAGCCACTCGTCTGAATGGAGAAACTTGGAAATATCAAATTCAAACAATAAAGATTTAGTCCCAAAATGGTAACTTTTTATAACTACTTTTATTAAACAACAAATAAATTAAACAATCAATCAGTAATCATCCTTCGTTTATTCCAGTTAGTGGTATCAGCTGACTGGAAGCTTTCCCTGCAACTATGAGCCTTAGGCAAGGAAACTTCAAAGACAATAGCCAGTTAGTCAAAAGACACACAAGTTTTGTCATAGGGTTATGCAAACTATGGATATGACTAGCCAGGGAAATAATAATGTTGACGTTCAATCAGTCTTAATTTAAATGTATTGCAAGATAAATAGAAAACTGCCTTTGTCGACTGCCTGCTCAATCACTATCATGTTAATTTGTTAACAGCATTTTCCAACAGATGGTCTGCATTGCTTCACTGACATGACTGTACTGTACACTATCAGGATCCTATCATAAACATGTACTTTTCATGTGTTGATATGACACATTTTATACCCCAAGAACTGCAGCTCTCAAAATATCAGGCTCCGCTCCGTGTTGTGAGCATGTGTGTTTTGATTGGTTTGATAAGGTTGATAGAAAGAGAAGAGACAGGTTTTTCATCTGCTTCAAATGGCTGTGTAGAGATAACATATCAACAATATTCATGTACAGCAAGGCCTGACTCCAGCAGGTCAATAAATAATAGATGTACGTAACCATTCACCCTCACATTTTATTCAACTCAAGACATTTTTTACACACTTAACTCAATACAAAGCCCTCTATGTAAACCTGTAGTAGTAGTGGAGTCTGCATATCCTCTCTGTAGTATCATGGGTTCACACTGGGTACTCTGACTTCCTCCAACCACAGAAAGACATTCATATGTTGAGACAAATGGTAACTAATAAAAGTTGAATTACCCCTAATGAATGAATGTGGGATTGAATGATCTCAGTCTGTGTATGTCTGTGTCAGCCTTGCAAATAACTGGCCACCGTACAGTACCCAGCCTTAAAGCCAGCCCATAATTCCTGGGATAGGCTCCAGTCATCCAGTCAAGAATGAGAATTCATTATTTGTTTTTTTATGGTTAACAAGTAATTTTTTACAGTCTACACAGAGGAGACATGGTAAAGAAGTCAACGGTGTCTATTTTATTCTAACTTTTTGAATCAGACCTCCAGCGAGTGACATTTTGACATTTTCATCTTCTTGCCACAGTTTCCCCCTCAAGTCTTCCTGGCACTATAATTTAGAGCTGACTTTCCGACCTGCCTCTTAGGGCACTCCTCAGTCTATGCACTTTTTATTTTTTTTATTTTACCTGTCACATTTCTTACCGCTTGATTCCCAAAAATAATAACATAAAATTGTCCCACCTCCTATCTAGCCCGCAAGTCCGAATCTAGTCAAATAATCATTCCTACCGAGGTCTGGGCATTGGACATTATATATATGTTTTTTTTCAAGAAGTCTCCAGCCCACCTGTCCTATTCCCTCCTTCTTTTTTTCCATTTTTAATTCTGCCCTGGAGTGAGGATTATGCGAAGCAAGGCATGCGTGTCAAAGGGAAATTTAGTGGGTAAAGACAGCCAAGATTGGCGGGATGAATTAAACAGATAACGTCAGACGGTGAAGAAGTAGGGGGAACCATGTAGTGTAGAGCAAAACGCCTCACCGATGTTGGTCATTTCTTGAAGGGGAGTTTTTTTTTTTCCCTCTCCCCCCACAGGAGCAGCACGGAGGCAATATCTAAATTAATAAAAGTGATGAAATGAGTTTGTGCTGTGGACTTTCTGCTGTTTGACTTTCCCATCTGGATTAGTGCAGGCTGAATGGACGCTCTGTTACTTTTGTTACAACTGCCGCAATTCACTGTCGGAATTTGGCCCCGTAGTGATAAGGCCCCTCCCTCCTCCTCTTCCTCTTCCTCCTCATTTCCATGTTGTTTCATATGCAGGAGCGCCGTTACCTGAGAGGCCGCTCACACACAAAACAGCCACCATTACAAGAGCTCCCAAAGACTGGTACAATGAGGGGAGAACATTTAAGCACTGTCTATTACATGGGGCTCAGCTAACTATCGCCGAGGAGCTAAAGCTTTTAAAGACTTGTACAAGCAGAATGTAAGTATATTACAGGGTACTTATGTTCAGGTATGAGCAGGTGCATAGTGAGCAGCAACTATTCAACTGCTCAGCAAATTCTGGTTAGAGAAGCACAACAGATCCTCAGATTGGATTTTGGTAAATAAATGCTCAAGCCCAGATCAGATAAAGTATGCACATCTAGGCTAAATGTCATAGCCTACGTTACTATAATATTTTGTATCATCCTACATACTGTAAGATTTGCTATGCATCGATGTAATGATGCATTTCCAGTTAGACATTTTTTTATACTGTTGTGGAAAACGCTTGGTACTGTATGTGAGACATGTTTTTTTTAAACTATCTCAAATGAACCCTTAATTGTTGTGAACATGGATGTAGTGAAAGAGGGCATGTTAATTGCTTGTTAAAAGAGAAGATGCTAAATATAGGGTTAGTTAGAGGCATGAGCTTTGCTGGTGTGACCGCTTAAGAAAGTAAGTAATTGTTTGTAAAAGATTAGTTATTTGAAGTCTAAAAATGATAACTGATTACTTATATTGCACAATGTGTTAATACCCTAACAGCCCAACTCCTACTTTATACTACAATTCATACAGTTTCCTTACATTTCTCATGTACAAAAAGTATGATTAATCTACTTACAACGTAATCCATATTACACAAACACGCTATTTAGAACACACCCAGTTCCAATTTACCGCAAAACAGTAGCTGTAATACAACCAATTCCCAGCAGGTGGAAGCCTTGCACCATTATTGATGTCTGTTTAGTGTCACGTATCCCGTGCCTTGCTCTCAGTCTCCCACCCTGCTTCAATACTATAGATTACACTGGGGTAAATACACAGGGGCCACGGCAGCCCTGCTTCATTAGTGGAGCTCAGCAGCAATAGTTACGCTTACAGCGGTTCTAATTATTGGCATTCCTCCCGACTTGTCTGGGAGTCTCTGAATGAGCAAAAGAGATGAGTCAGGAGAGGACCTATGTTGCATGGAGACATTAAGAAGCCTATATGATACAGATATTCTGTTTGTAAATCCATTAATATTGAAGATATTCAATAATAATAATATTCAATGATCCAATAATTTGCCAGGCTCAATGATACTGACACAAAATCATTTCAGTGCAAAATGAACCAAAATATAGTTAATTATTTTGGTTCATTTTGAACTCAGAGTGTGGACCTCCACCAAGAGAAAATAAAGAGATATAACCTTCTGCAGGACTGGACACCCCCCGAGAAAAAAATTACAATAGAATTAAAAAGAAAATTCTAATCATCTTAATACAATGACCACCAAAACCACAGAAACAACAGTAATAGTCTAATAAAACAACGTCATCTGCCAAGAAGCTGAAAAGGAAGGAAATACCTGGAATTACCCATTTGGCAATGGGGTAAATGTCCGCTGTTGTGTGCTTTGTTTTTGGCCTGTGATTCGCTCAAAGAGTTAATTTAAACAACATTAAGTCCGAGTTAAGCCCATTTCTTTTAACATCTACAATGGGTTTATTGACACGAACAATAACAACAGTGGCTGTAACTCCTGCAGAGCTGTTGTGTATATTTGTTTGGCCTATAATTCATCAACACACAGTTCTAACTGACTTATGTGCTGGTGTTTTGAAAGCATTATCTTTAGTATTGGTGTGTTTATTAAAGCATCATTGTTTGCATTAGACTGACAACATGACAGGTCTTCCTCTGCTGTGACTTTACCACAGGGCCAGAGGAGAGGTGTTGGATTTCAAAGTTAGATTTGAGTATTCATTTAAGTACATAACTAAACCTAGCTACAGAATTTAAAATCTGGATTATTAAGATTATCATGTCTAATGTCTAATTATGACTATATGTTACCTATACTGTATGCATATATAAGACACCATTTTTTTGATCAGGAGGTTTGAGCAGGCCATACTCAAGGTCAAGTGAATGAGCTCTGAGGGTGAAACTGAAGCAGTTTTCATTTCCTATATTTTATTTGTGTGCCATAACAAACTGAAGTATATGTTGTAGTACTACGACTAGATTTTCTATTACCCAAGAGCATCGGTTGTGCTTGTGCGAGTGCTCATCAGTCAAAATGAGAAAAAGTGAGGAGTCTGTGTGTGGCTTGCATAAATACAGTAAATATTGTTTATATGGAGGTGTGGCATATTAATGACCAGTGGGATGATGAATGGGACGTCGAGTGTCATTTTCATTTTGAGAGTCATAACTCAATCAAGGATCCATCCAGGACCTAGAGCCACAGCTGTTCAGCCCACACTGGAGCAGAAGCTAGAGCTCTTTAGCAGCTACTCATTTGCATTATATATTCACAGAGAGAACACTCAAAAATACCAAAAATGTATAAAGAAATGTCATGCATTAGAGTAAGGAATCTAGCCTATTTTGGTATAGGCATAAACTACCTCAGATCACATAACAAGCCAATGGATCTAGTTTTGAGTACTTCATTGGGTACAGTAAGTGCACTCACAGAAGAGTGAAAATGTGAAAAAATGGTTGTTGAAGTTGCAATCCTGTAATTTGCTCACACTAGTGGCACATTAAATCACAGATTGCCAATTAATGAGCATTCAATAAATTAAAAAGGACCACCCTGTTAGACAAGAGCGCACTTTGCAACTGAGGTCAGAAGGTAAACATGCCGTGAGATGTTGACCTGACCTCTATGGCTAATACTAGCAGACAATGTTAGCATATACTGTCTATGCCATGTTGTATAATGCGTACAGTGTAATGTAGGTTACATTTACAGAGCTTGAATTTGTTAGATAGTTCTTCTTTTCAGTCAGTCCTTACACCTCACAGACTTAGAGGATGATCAAGATAAAGTGTTCAGGATTGCAGAAAGAGCACTTTGTTCCAACAAGACTTGATCTACCACCATTTTATAATATTACATAGTGCTGCTTCAACATTGATGTAATTTGTTTCTAAAACTATTAATGGAAGGCAATATAACTATTCAGAACTCAAAACAGCTATAAATGCATTTTCTCTTATTTCCTTAATGTCAAACTTCACTAACATGAGCGTAACTAAACTTTTGAACATCTATCCTCACATCTTACTTTCCCAAATAGGAGCTTAATTCTTGCTGCCTGACACTGGAGGGATTCCCAGAAGAGTGAACTCTGGTGCAGCAGCTTATTACAGCTCATATTACTGGGACATATGCCTCAATGTCTGCAGATTTGGTATCACTGATAGAGCAAGAGAAAGTTTAAGTTTAGGGCTTATTGTTCGTACCAGTAATATAGTGGGGCGTTTTGTGTTTTTAAGGGTTTTCAGTGGAAAAGACAAATACACCCCTCTTTGAACCGCCACCTTACCGTGGTGGAGGGGTTTGTGCGCCTGAATGATCCTAGGAGCTATGTTGTCGGGGGCTACATGCCCCTGGTAGGGTCTCCCAAGGCAAACA
>JAVQKC010037857.1:0-13892 GCA_036025475.1 Philypnodon macrostomus
TAAATAAATAAATAAATAAATAAATAAAATAATAGAGGCCTACATTGTCCAACTGTCAGATTCATTCATTTTCAGAAATAAAAAAATTAATAAAACTGGGTCACACTTTATTTGACATAGCCTGTAACTACATTGTATCTACCTCATTAAGTACAATGTACAATGTGTAACAAACTGTAATAACATGCAACTACATTACTACATCTGTATTGTACAGAGTAGTGTAGTTCCAATACAAAGAACAGTATAAACGAGCCTCATCTTTGTGTAGTTTCACAGAGCTCAGGAGTAGAGTATATAAACACAGTTGTATTGATAGCACTTCATAATGCATAGCTGTGATCACAGACACAGTAATCTTGTGAAATGAATGTGTGTACAGTGTTGTGTCACACCACGATCACAACTGAGTAACACCTTTATTTCATTTCAGGCTTGTTCAGCGTCATCTCTTTTCACTTTTTACCTTTTTTGTGAGATTTTCATTGAAGTAGTATTAATCAGTCCTTATGAATCTGGACAGTACATGCTGCACTCTCAGAGAAGCAAAAGAGATGTTATATTTAAAACATTATTATACATAATGCACACAGTAATTCATTTTTAATATGGTTTTCAATACATGGCTCTGGTGCTGTATGGCAATGTGCAACTCTGTATTAGTGCATTGTATTTTTCACACAATTAGTAATGGCCATCACCAAAAAGCAGATGAAAGAGTCTATCACGGTGGTATCTCGGTAGTTTTGTGGTCTTTCGGTTCTGAGACGTGTTTGACTCTGGATAAAGAAGAGAAAATAAGAGAGAGAGGTCGTACATCCTCGGGGCACATGTTGGTTTGAGAGATGAAACAAAAGACGTGTACTCTTTGAAGTGGAAAATAAAACTAACCACTTAGATAGAGCTTAGACGAGAATGTCAGGAAACAGGAGTCTAATTAGTGTTAGGATCTCACAGGGATGGTAGGCCAAGGCGGAGAATTTAACTTTTTTTTTCGTGTTAATATTTGTCCTATAAAGCAAAATTACATTATTGGTTTGTGCCAGAGCCATAGAAAATAGAGAGTTGCGCCACCGGCGGTCCATAAAATGTGAACGATGCAGCTTCAAAATAGTAAAATAAACACCTTAGCACAATTCTCAATGCATTTCAATGCCACTGTTAGCTTCTGGAACAAATGAGTTCAAGGAAGCGCTGTTTAAAACTGGCCCATTGTCGCCAATGGAGTTGTCGTAACTCTGCTCATCTCTATGGCTCTGGTTTGTGTCGATTGAGTTGTTGACAATTGCTGGGTTGCAGGTTCTAGAATGTGATGATGTCATACCCTCAGGTAGTCATATGTAATGTGATATTAGTGACCATTTTACAGCTATATCTATCCAAGTACACACAACATCTGAAGATTAACAATAGCCATTTCCCCGCCCCCCCATCTCCCATTAATATGTATAGGGGTATAGAATGTTGTGCAACCCAGCAATAGTTTGATAATTCAAATTTACCAATGAGGATCTTGTAAATCTTGTAAAAACGAATCAGATATACTGTACGTCTATGATTCTATGTCTATATATAAAATATGTATAGCAGTTAAATGGTCCGATCAAAACATTAGTAATTGAGTAATGAAATAATCCATGTCACCATTAAATCTGGAGGAAGCTGTTGTAATTGAGAAGCAGTTGTGTTATCCCAAGTGCCATTAAAATTTCATCACCCTGCACATTTCCATGAATGGCATTATTCAAATTATGCAAAACCACATCAGCTTTTCTACTTGGCAATGCACAGTGTCCATAACAATACCCAATTTCCAAAGTCTAGAAAAGGTCTGCATGTGATTTACCAGAATATTTCAGATTTACAACATGTGTGAGATTGCACCAGTCTCTAGATATTAAAAAATAGAATCAAGAATACAAACAGGAATAAAGAAGCCTTTGACATATTTAATGAAATGTATTGCCTTTTCAAAATAAGATGGGATAGGCCCTTAATTAAAATTAAAATGTAAATTATTATCTGGCATTTTATTGCACTGTATATATATGATGAAGTAAGGGAATTATATAATAAATATATAACTCATTAACCTCACTACCTATGTTTACATGTTGACAAATATGCAACCAGGAAGCTTCTAGTTCAGGTGTAAATGCTCTATCCATTCAACTTTTTGAGCAATTATAGTCCACAAAAAAGGGATCCAGATAAACATAAAGAAATAAATATTCAAAATAAATTATAATCATATATTTTTCTCATCCTCTGCAGCTTGGCCTCATCTCGCTATAGTTCCAAAAAAATCCCAGATGCACATCTCTCTGCAAAAACCAATTCTTTCTTGCACTGATATGACCGTTTCTGCAATTGTTCTATTATTTGTAGAACTAGTACATTATCAATAACAATTTGGACTCTGTTGCTAAGCTGTGGCTCAAAGTCGAACAAAAGAGCATGAAAACAGGTTTGGGAATCTCATTAGTACATAAACTAATTTGTGTGAGGTGAATTGTCAGTGAAGAGCTCCTCAGGTAGTGCTACTGTCAACACCCTGCCTCTTTACAAATGCATTGAGCATTTATGGGACTAAACTGAGGCCATGGGAATACCACTGTTTATTGCAGTGGCTTTGTGATAGCTGGCTGTTAATAACACATGATAAATAGCTGGAGGAGTTGAACAAAGCAGTGTGTAATATTAGGTGACCTCATGTTATTAGCACTGAGAGGAGCCATTAGTGGGTTGCCTTAACCTGCCTTAATGAGGTCTGCCTGCTCTGAGAGTGGAAGAGGCCATTGGTGAATATGTGATAAAGGAGAAACCAGGGTTAGACTCAACACAAAAGACAAATGTTCTGTTATTAAAAACACAATTTATCCTGTTTATACGGAGAAATAATCATGTTATCATGTACAGATAATGAATTGCCTTATTGCAAATAAAAAAGCAATACAAGTCATACACAAAAAAACTGGAACAATTTAATACTTTAACACAAAACAAAAATACAATACACTAAAAAAAATGTGTATTTTATGTTTGAAACACAATCTCATATTTTTTAGGGCCTAATAACATTTCATTGTATTATCAGCAGCCATTCATTCCCTCATTGTTGACAAGCTGTGCAGATCATGTGTTAAATCTTGGTGTATATGCTAAAAATTCATGTTAAATAATTTTTGCAAACTATCTTTTCTTTTCTTTTTTTTGTATAGATTATGTATCACAGTATTCTCTAATGTGATATTGTGTTACTAAAGAAACAAAAATAATACAACACCAGATAATTTGCCTGTTAAAATAATAAATGCTGTGGTTCAGTTTGTGTGTTAATAGTAATGCTGTGCTAATCAGTCAGTAGGACCCTCACATGCTTTGTTTACTTATAGTAGTTCCCCGAAACCCACAGATCACTGTTGCTCCTAATTGAGACTGGAGTGACTTCTGTTTAGGCTCCCATGGCTAAACGCACACTCATTGGTCCTTGTTAGCTACTAGGACGCAAATAGACACACAATAGATTTTTACCTTCCCTCCTGCAGCATACAGTTTAATTACCCACAGCCATAAAATTGCACATGCTGGCATTGGGTTCACTGTTATTAATTATTTGTCTACTTGTAGGTATAAGCTTTTTTGGGCCATAAATGTGACTGACCTAGCTGAGATTCATGACTAAACAATTGTGCCTGTAGTGTATTAACTTTACTCTCTGTTTCATAATTACAGACTTTCTCTGTGCTGATTGATAGTATAGCAGCAAGGTGAGGTTTCTTTACCTATAGACGTAGAAAGGTCAAGCGCTCATGAGCAGGTCAGATCCTCAGCAAACATGACTCATAACTCACCTTCAAAATGAATGTGACTTTTGTTATACTTGCAATATAAATAAATCTTATTATAGTGTTGGACATAGTAAAGGTCAGCACATGGAGCAAATTCTGATTTAAAAAAATCAGACCAGATAGGAATATTGGGTGTAGACAGGAGTGTGATTTGGCTGTCATGTGACAGTCATGTGACAGAGCCTCATTATACAAAGCCATCAGCAAAGCACTGACTTTGTGAAGTGTTTATTACACTGGGCTTCAGGGAGAAATCCATCTAAAATGACAGCTGTTCACTCCAATTTAGTGAAAAGTGACGGTGACCTGAACACAGTAGATGCACCACTGATGTCCGCACAAGACACTGTTCACATACATGCAGTGTACGCCTATGTATGTCTATGTCATATTTGTTTTAAGTTGTGCATTTTTTAAATAATTGTAAATGTATGCATATATGTCTATAGCATGTTTATAACTCTTGTAGCCCACAGTGATGGACAAAAGACACTAGCAGCTATCAAGTAAGTAATGTAGCACACTGTAAAAAACAGTTTAATGAATCACATGTCCAGCTCAATTTGTGTTTAAACAAAAAAAATTATTTTAAAAAAACCTACATTACATATTCAATTCCAAATTATTATTATTATTTCAAATAAATAATTTGTCTGCGGCACCTGCTACATCTCTTCTTTATTATTGAGGTGCTATATTTCATGTCTATCAGTTACACTATAGCTCTCAGCTGGATAAAGAAGTGAACAACTGCACAAAGCAACACAAACACAGTATGTTCCAGTGTTGTGGGTCTATGGGGAACCCAGAACACTGCACAGCTGTTAAGTACTTTTAGCAGGGCTATTGTTCAGTGAAACAAACGGCCCATTCAGCTTGGCTTGTGTCCAGAGCTCTCCTATAGAGGCCAAATGTTTATCATTGTTTTGACACTGCATTGGATAGGGTAGCATGGGGTGTGCCTATAGATAACTGTGAGCAGTATGAGGAGAGACTGGGAGAGATACAGTGTATTAAAGAGTAAGAAACATCATTGTGCCATAATTTGAATGTTTGTCCATTTTTATAGTATTAATATAAGCTTTTACTGAAAACGGCTTCATTTGAGAACAGTTGCTTGCGCAGATTTTGTTTCAGGCCCACTTTTCCCTATACTACAGCCAATATTATATAGCATATTTTACATTTTACTTTGAGTTTTTTTTAATTGTGTGATTCTGGTGCTGGAGTCTTAATCTCTCTTGGAATAACTAAAGAATATATCAATCCAAAATATTCTAAAACTGAAACTGAATTGAGAGGTGCTACATTAACTGCTGTTACTGTTGTTACTGTTGTTACTGTTGTTACTGCTGTTACTGTTGTCCGATTTCGACTGCTTCACAGATTGTATTTTCCTCTCTCCTTACACATTTAATCTCTTCATTCTGGTAGCCAGTCCTGCTTTATTCTAATTGCATACTTTCGATTAAAAATGCTTGTTTTCCTTGATTACTTTGATGCTGAAACGGGAGCAGGGGAGCAATTCAACATTTGTTCGTCAGTATGTTCCTCTCCCTCCCCCGCTCTTTTGTGCTAACAGCAGAATTCCTATTTATATATTGGCAGTGGAACTAAATTACTGCAAACATATCTGCGGACCAGTCAGGCATAACAGATTGGCAGGCTCCAGTATCATGCCAGTGCCCCCTACTGGCCAGTCGTGGGAGTGGTGAATTAGACATTCTGGGCACGTATTGCATCAGGGACTGGTATAAACACAGTGAACTGGGCTCTCGGATTCTAAGGAGGCTTCTGGAATATCTTTCAGATTCCCTTGTGGCTGGGATACCACTGGCAGTATTATTATTTACGCATACAGGAACGTTACATTACTAGCATTTACAGTAGCTTAGTTGTCACAGAAAACTTAAACACTATCCAATAACACAATTTTCTGATGCAACATGGTGTGTGGGTAAGGACTGATCCATGCAGAATTGAATAATATGATGGTTGTGTGAGATGTGTGTTAAGCTGAGTAAAGAACACAAGAAGCATGGGTTGACTCTAAAAAGGATGACTCTGCTGAGATGTGAGCTCTACAGGACCTATCATACACTGCCACAACACCAAGAATATCAAAGGTTCAATAATCCTGTTAGATGTTTATCATCTCATCAATTTACTGTAAGAAAAGCAACAAATAACAAACATGCACAGCGGAGGAGTGCGTCTTGGATGGGGGGTGATGTGATAGGTGTGGGAGGCAAGGTGAAGGGGGAGGGGGGGGGTCATGTTGAGTGGTTGGGGTGCTACAGTCCACTATCAAACTGTATTATTGTAAAAAAAAATTACATTTTCAAAATAAATAATTTGCAGTCATAATAAAATCATATATTTTTTCATGCAATATGAGCTTGGTAATATAAAAAAGAGCATCATTTCTGTGCATAATAGTACTTTTACCTGTTAGGATTTGCTCTTAACTGAAGAACTTAAGAAAGCATTGGTGAATGCCAAAAATGTGTGCGTAAGAACGTTGTTTCTTGGTTTTTGTTCTTAGGAGAACTTTAAGAAGACCCTATGTATGATTCATGAAGCCTTCTTAAACAGACATATTCTTCTTACTGTGTTCTTCACTTGGGTGCACCTAGGTCCTCATTAACATGGAATTTACATAAAATTGGCTGAACTTTACTATGCAATGGACATGTCCCAATGTCCATATATGGATATGAGGTCTGCTGTTTAAGTTTGAGTGTTGAGTGATCTATACAGGACAGACTGCTACAGGGACAGAGTCTGCACTACAGCATCAGATACTGTTACATGGTTTATTATATCATTGATTCTTGTAAAAAGAAACACTTATTGCAGTCATCTGGACATAATATTTTCTATATATAATATAAACCTGATCAAATAAAACATTTCTGTGCATAAGAGTTCCTTTACCTGTTCTTAAAACTTTTCCAGTTAAGAAATCATTGGTTAATGCCAAAAATCTTCCTAAGAACAGCTTAAGAAATGTGTGCATAAGAATGTTCATGCATGAGGCCCATTGACCTCACAAGTTTCACTATTGTTGCCCAAGTGCTCTTCTTTCTAATGAGAATTGAACTACATTCTGAGTATTGCTGATTAACATATCAGCTCTTGGATCTCTCTATCTCTTGTCACGTCAAAGCTAGGGCCAGCTGCACCTTACATGATGAGACTGTCTTCATTAGCATCCAGTGCTTTCTCTCTGTGTTTTGTTAGTGGGGTCTCCTCCTG
Organism: Philypnodon macrostomus; assembly: GCA_036025475.1. Taxonomy (NCBI): domain Eukaryota; kingdom Metazoa; phylum Chordata; class Actinopteri; order Gobiiformes; family Eleotridae; genus Philypnodon; species Philypnodon macrostomus. The sequence continues at coordinate 7,110 of JAVQKC010037857.1, forward strand.
TATTTGTCGAATGCAGTGAAAGGCCGAAGACACCACAGAATGCGGGTTACGCCTTAATCGTTTGTCTTCTATTAGAGATTTTCCCACACTGGGGGTTTCAAAAGCAGCTGGTAAAAGCAACCCAGTCTGCAGTCCCCAGACAGATTAAAGGTGGAATAGAGATGGTTCTTTCTTCTTTTTTGCTATAGTTCATGAAAATGTGATTACTGTCCATTTAAGACATGATTATTAAAAAACTTTAATATAAATGAATATATATAATCTGTGAAAGTCATGGGGCTTGAAAAGCCAATCATTTATGCTGTCATCGTGTGTTTTATTGGCACAATTAATGATCTATCATTTAATCATTCATTTGCTACTTGCCTTGTGTTTGTGGAAGTCCCACTGGCTGAGTGGAGCTGAGCTATCGTCGGCGCTAACTAGTTGTACAATGGCTGAGGGGAAACCTGAAGGGACTATCTGCAAAAGGAAAGCTGTTTTTAAAGTGTCTATGAAAAGGAGACAAGAGGAAGGGCAAAGGAATAAAACATTACATTCATTATTGGTGCATTTTCTCATTTTCTCAATGAGGATAAGCTCTGGAGGCACAGAAAAACCTTCAAACTGTGATGTGATGTTCTCCTGGTTTCTGCTCTACAAAAACAAACGTTTTATTGTGATAATAATTCATTTTCAACTGCTGCGTATCCTCTGCCTGAGCTGTCAATGACCGGAGTAGGCTTGAGCGACTCAGTCGTTTATTACAGATTTGATTACGTCTGAGGCTGTTGTTGATTGTGGCATTGTAAGTACAGTAGGTCTGTGCAGTAGGCTGCTTGTATGTTAGCTTTAGCTTCCATGCACTGGGGGCGTATCCTCTGCCTGATCTGTGAACGACCAGAGTAGGCTTGAGCGACTCAGGAGTTGTTTTTACAGCCTCTATTAGGTCTGAGGCTGTTCTATTGATGTGTTTCTTTGAAAAACTCATGGTTTCAAAACATCTTCTATTCTGCTTTTAAGACACGGGGCATCGCTTTGAAATCCTATAGGTGCAACAGACAAATAAAATTGGCAAAGAGAGAGAGAGAGAGATGGCCGAAGGGATGGTTTTAAAAGGGACACAAAAATAACCACAAACCAGGACAGGATGGTAATTCTACATGTTAGCTGGATATTAAACTGTTGTTCTGCTGGAGGAGAACAGACTGAGTATCTCATCATGAAGCTGAAAGAGGACATATAGGGCTGTATAATATTAAATAAAATATATTTGCGATGCTGAATATGGCAATAACCACAGACATAATAATAATGTTCGATTAAATTATTATGTTTTTTTTCTGGACTCGCTTATCACAAACTACTAAAGATTATACCAGATCCTAATTTTAGAATCAACCAGAACTAAACCAGGTCTAAATAGGAATAAATTGTGGCTAAATTATACATATACACTGTATAGTTCTGTCACCTGACCACAACATTCTACTTATACATTTAGTTTCTTTCCATCCAGATACTCTGTTTGCAAATATTGTGATAATGATGATTTATTGTGCAGACCTAAACCCTGATACTGATACAAAAACATCTTCTCAAATGTCCAGTTTTATGGGTTGAGTAAAAGCAGCAGAGGAACTCCATTGGTGATTAAAGTAGATATGGGTCAGTAAGCATCTCGTCTGCCAAAATGTCCCTTTGAGGTGTTCACTTCCGTCTTATTGTTGCAAAAGGGAGGATCAAATGAGAACATTTCAGCATCTATATTACAGATGTTTCTATTTGATGGTGTTGATGGTGGCTGATAAGGGCTAGTGAAGCATTCAACAAGAAGATGAGTTTTAAGAGTAAAGCTGACTTTGATGTTAACTTAGTTCCTACAGTTTTGGTTTGCAGCTGGTTAAACATTGACTTGACAACATAAATGATGTACAACACTGCATACTTAAATAACATACTATAGACCCTTTAAGATGTTTGTCATATGGAATGTTCAAAATTCCAGAAGTGAGTTAACTTTACAAAAAAGTAGGATTTGTGATGAGGGAATAAATACAATGAAAAAAACTATTGTTGTCGTCAACATTTCTGTGAGGATCAAAAATCAACAACCCCCCCAGCCAAAAGTCTAACTGTTACTAATACATATACAATGTGAAGTACATTCACTAATGTTTCCTATCCAGGCTCTGACATCCCCTACATGTAGCAGAGTGGTGTCACTTGCCCAAACCATCTCGTGTTTTCATATTTTGTGATATTCGGTGGCTAATGCTAATTTCCCCATTGAAAATATATTGTGATCTTGCCTCTAATTGCTGCCATTCCTGAATTGAAACCTTTAAAGGGTCTATAGACATCTCCAGTGTTTCCCCAGCACTCGGTAGTTAAAGCGGCCACCTTAGCATGAAGCACCAGGATTACCATTTAAAAAAACTACAAAAAGTAATACGTGAAATCAAATTGACTTTTTGTGGCATTTAGGAGCAGCACATTCTGTGTGTAAATGTTCACAGTATAAAAGAACTAGGAGTTTGTGTTGTGAGTTCGAACCCACTCTCCTCCCTGCATGGTTTCCTGTCACACTATCAATTAAAGCCAAAAAATGGCTAAAAAAATCTTACCAAAAAAACCCAAAAAAGGATCTAGGAGTTGGCTACCACCATAACTGTGTTGACTTAGGACTTATTGCTTCCTATTGCTCCATAAATAAGTAAGTAAATAAAAAAATAAATAAGTAAAAAAATAAATAAAAAAATTAAATAAAAAAATAAGTAAATAAATAAATAACAGTTACTTTGTTAAATAAACAGACAGTTAGTTTGACAAGTGAAACCTTTCATTTACTAACACTGCTCACAGCCTCCAAGGACAAGCCTAGTATATACTTCACCACAGCCAGAGTGCACTTTCCCCACAGATGTTATTCTCTGTGAACAGGGACAAACTAGTGTAAATACAGTGTGAATCAGTGTGTGAGCCGTGCAACTGTGTTCATTGTCCATAGACCTTTGCTGCACAAGTAATTGAGTGTGGAGGCTGGCTGATGCTGGATAGTGTTTCTGCTCTGCTGCTGCTGCCATAGGCCACTCTATAGGGCCACCCCCGGACTAATAGGGCTTACCCTTTTGCTTTTCCCCTCAAATAGGCACAGCTGGGGAGGACCTGCCACCCAGAGCCGAGGTAACACCCCCACTACACTAGGGATGCACATTCAGCAAATGCAATGGTCTTCTATCTGACTGAAATCCACACTCAAAAAAAATCCAATCTCAATGTGTTTAAAATGTGTTTATTTGTCCAAATTAGTGCTTGTTTTGTTCTGGTTTGCTCCTGGTTTAATCCTTATGTTCCCAGTTTTGTTGAGTAAATATGCCTATAAATAATGACTCCATACATTGCAATACATTTTGTTGAAGTTACTACGTCAAAGGACTTCGCATATATTTTCAGTCACTCCGTTATCGCATGTTCTAATCTGGTGCAGCCCCTTTACACGCTTAGCTGCCACCTCTGTACGAGAACAGTGAGGGAGGGAGTTCAAGTTGTGGGTGGGGGACAATGATGATTATTTGTATGATTTCCAGAGTCCCACAGACAGACATGTTAAATAACACAGGGTCTAATGAGGCTAAAGTAAAAGAGTTGGATGTTGTCAGGTTTGGGCCCAAAAAGCTCTCCACCTCACTGACATTTACCATGGGCAAGGTTAGTGTCATAAAACCATTACTGTGGCACTGAGGCATTAGCACACAGCACTGTTTGATGTTTGCTCTCTGGTTTCTTCTGTCAGGAAAATATATGGCCACTAGATTTTTTTTTCAGGTTTAAAGTAAAAGTTTTAATAATAATGTTTTTTGACTAGCCTTCTCAAAAATCGAGGATATAAATTGATCATTAAACTGGCTTTAGAAAAAACAAACAAAAACAACCTCTGGTAGTTCTTTATACACGTTTAAATTTCAGAAGCGTTTCTCTGATAAACCTCTTCTGCATCAGTGGCAGTGATCTTGTGTTAACAAAACCAGGAGCGTGTTCCCTCCCACTTGGTGTTTGACGGATGGTGCGTGCATGTGAGCAGCTTATAAAAAGTGGACTTTTACGCAAGGAACTTGTAAAACATAGTGAGGCTACACCCTGTACAGGCTCACAGCAGGATCCAATCAGGACTTATCCACTAATTATGTCCCTTGCACATCTGCATTCCAGAATTTAAAAAAAGCTGCTGTCCTCCTGCCGTAACAAGCTCTCGAATTAATGAGATTGCTCTGTAATTGAACCTCTTCATGGGTCCCTTGGCAGGGAAAATACGCTAAGTTAAATTTGTATTAACACTGCATCAATCATAGCTGATCACACGATAAACAGTGTTGGTGATCACAGCCTCAAAGCGCTTGCACCTTTATGGAAATGTCCACCTTGGTGCACATGCTGCTGTTTGAGGCTGAGGCAAAGGCAATGGGAATCTGTAGAGTATTACCAGACTGGACCACTGTGGGGCGCTGTTCTCCAGATCACAGACTGTTCACGATTACGTGAAACCTCCAGTGTGTGGTACAAAAACAAACACTCATTGCAATCAAAGGGTAAAAAATTTGTATTCAGTTAAATAATGATGAAAAGTTATATTTTATAATATTATTAAGACTTATTTACACTATTCACAATCCATTTAAACCGGGACTGTGGAAAAATAATCAAAACAACAACAACAACAGAACTAAATGCCACCACGGAGCTATACACAATTAGTATGTCATCTACAAGTATGTATTTTGAATAGACTGATGCATGCAAGTGGATATGCTAAAAACATTCAGTTCCAGTCTGCTTTTGAGTACATTGAATGCAGTCAAGTGTACTGAGAGTTGAACAGGTCCTTGAGACTTAAGAGAGGGGAACATGCTTACAACGCTCTGGTTAGCACAAGGAAGAGAGAAATGGGGAAAAGCTTTTTTTTTCCACAGTATATTTCATTTTTTATTATATCGTTCATAAACATTGTTCATTATGCAAACGTGCCCCACAAATCATTGTTAATAGCAGTGAACCCTCACCCTGTTGATAGGTCACGTATAACAGGACATGGGAGTAAACAGTGCATGTGGAGGTGAATACAAAATGCAGAGGCTTTCTTGTGCCGCTAAGCTCACTTTATTAGCATTGATTGGCTTTTTATGTATTTTGTCACAGCTAATGTTATCGATCAGAGCTGCCACTAGCCTTGCTGCTTTTAAAATTTCAACAATGTTTTCTTGGTCCTAAAAGTGTCTAAAGTCCTTTAAGAGCCATTCATCATGCTTTTAGGGAAATCATGCTCCTCGTGCCTGGACATGGGCCAATTTCTCTGCTCATATTATACAAATTATACACACATTATAATCCCCATTTTAACGTAACTTGGGATAACGCAATGTTTTATAAAAAGGGGTATTCAGGGGACAAATATATCAGATACTATATTGGGTTTTTGTTAAGGTTGATTGAGGTTAATCTTGGTTTAGCACTGGTTTGAGTCTGTAGTTTATACCTATTTTAATGCCAGGTTTAGACATGATTTAGTCTTGCTGTACATCAGGCAATGGAGTCACAGTAAAATTGGCTTTTCTTTTGGCATAGACACAACAGAATAACTTGTCAAAGAGGGAAAAAATAATAATATTGCAACTTCACAAGACTCCTAATGTTCCCTCCATCTTGAAGATCCCTGCTGTGTGGAGGTGAATGGTGATTAGCATGCTAAAAGTGGCACTAATGCAAAGCCATTGAACAGCTTCTGGACCAATCTGTCCATTCCTAGTCTTCATAATAGTCCAATTGGTTCAGTGTTTATACAAGATAATCAAGCACTGGATGTGGGAAAGCAAATTGAGACTGAGACTTGGAGTGACAATAGGGGTTCTATTATGTGCTACATGGTGGCTAATGGTTTACATTGCCATAGACTAGAGATAGTTATACTAGTGTGAGTTGGTTAGCTCTAGTTTATGTGTGGAACTTGCAAAGGTTGGCATTTAGTTTTTGTGTGAACATTGCAGAAGAAGGGTTATAATCATATCATCATAATCAAGTTGGTTTGTGAAGTAACATATCTTTATTAAAATAAAAAAAACGAAGAGCTTTGCTTGCAACAATTATCTGGGCATGTAACGTAATAATGTAATCATTGTAAGAGTAATCAGAGTCTTATAAAGAGATGCACCCACAGGTAAAAAGTTTGGAATTTGCAAGGACCATTTTGTATATACAGTAAAATCTTATATAATCACTGAACAAAATGAAATAAACGTGTAACTCAAGCATGCTGTACAGATGACACTGCTCTTGTTGAAAATCAGATGCGGCCAGACTGCACTGAGAGACCGACCGACGACTCTGGCGTTTCTCATCAGCTTATGGTAATGTTGTGAACAGTGTGACTGCTCCAATAGAAAAGCAGCTGACAGCCAGTGACATGGCCTGCCCGTCACCTGACACCTGCCAATAGAGGGGGGAGGGCCACACACACACACACACGCACACACACGCACACATACACACATACACCTGATAATCATTGAATTATACACAGCGCGCCTCTTTCACTAACCCCTAGTCTCTCGCGGGACCCAGCTGTTCATGAAATACCTCCCAGTAAGACAGTGGGGACACGGCACAGGGATAGGACAGACCGATTTGGGGGGGGGGGGGGGGGGCAACCCGGGGGGTTTAGGTGGCGAGGGGGCTAAAAAAAAAGAAACGCCTCGCTGGTGCCCAAAACCAGGCACAGTTTTTTGAGTGTGTGAGAGTGACACGATCCAC